>JANHFM010022620.1:0-11110 GCA_032468115.1 Grayia smithii | reverse complement strand
AGGGCAAGGGGGAGGGGGGAATAAAATGTAAAATTGTGTTAAAACTTTTCAATAAAAAACAAACAAAAACGAATTCATAATTAATTAAAAATACTAAAAATACTAAAAACAGTTAAAAGTCAACCGTAGCCAGCTTGGTTAAAAAGCCACGTCTTCAGATCGCAGCGGAAGGAGCAAAGGTCAGGGGTGGTCTGAAGTTCAACGGGGAGATCGTTCCACAGGGCCGGAGCTCCCACAGAGAAGGCTTTTCCCCTGGGCGCCGCCAGCCGACATTGTCTGGCTGAGGGGACCCTGAGGAGGCTGACCCTGTGGGAGCATACCGTATTCTAAAAGGCTTCTTTTTAAACATAGATATGTGCCCTTGCATGAGAGCCAGTTGGTATAGTGCTTAAACACCAGGCTAGAAAAAAGAGATTGTAAGTTCAAATCACACCTTAGCCATGAAAACCAGCAGAGTGACTTTGGGCCAGTTTCCAAATAAACCTGTTGTTGTAAAAAAAGCCCAATAAACCTGTTGTTGTAGAAAAAGTAGAAAGAGGAAAGTGCAGAGTTATGTTTAATACATTGTATTGTTTGTAAAAATAATAAAGGTGTGGTAGAAATAAATAATCTCTTTACAAATAAGACTACCTTTTACTGGACAATATCCAGTTAAAGAGTCTTTGTCCACATCTGAAGTTGTTCCACACCAAAACTGTTTGTGTTCATCATCATCAATTATGCATTCAGCATGCCATTTATTCATATACTTGAAAGGAAACACACAAGGTGCTCCCAAGGAATTGCCTTCTATAGTGAATAGAGCTATAAAAAAATCAAACATGTCCATGTTAGATTGAGAAGTACTGAATTGGGAGTAATAATGCTATCCAAAAATATATCAGTATTTAGTTCTGAGGAACGCATATTGTTTGTGTATAATATTTGTAAACATGTTTACTTCACTAAGCAAACAATTTTTAGAATTTTTATCTTAGAATACATGAAGTAAAAGACAACAACACTATTATGTTAAAGGTAATATAATTTGAAATTATGCCTTTGCTATCCAATTTATTCCAATTTTCAGGAAACGAAATTCAAAGAAAAAAAAAGAATTCAGGTAAGCAAATTCACCAAGAATTATTTATGTTCTGATATTTACCTTCATATTTCTGAGCACACAAGCTCTTCTTTGTTCCATAGATCTTCCAAACACTTTTTGTGGAGGGGTTTTCAGATAGCATAACCCCATTCTCACGCCCATTAGCAGGATTTAAAAACAGATCTTGTTTTACAAGGGCAAACAATGTGTCATTTCTGCATTCCCATTTCTGTAATTCAATGGTTTTGTTGCACGGTGACAGTGTAACTGGAACCATGTTTGATTTTGAAGGTACACTCAGGCATAACTTCACTGCTATATTCAATAACTGATAATCGGATACCCACTTAAAATTTTGCCAGTCATTAAACTTGTTGCAGATATCAAAGGTGAAGGAACGAGATTCTTGAAGTTTTAGGCAAAGATCAAGATTTTCATTGTATATCATAAAAGTGTCACTGTCTATAAAATTAACCAAATAATAATAGTAATAATAAATGCTGCACATGTATATATTAATGCTGTATCTGTTATATATATATAGATATAAATTTAAATTTAGCACTTTCTATTATTTATTTTACTATAATATATTTATTCTTACTATAATATACAAACAAGTAGATAAAATATTTCTAAAATATATAAAAATACTTTATGATGTTAACTTCTGAAAGATTATTTAAAGGCAATCAGTAATTATAGAGAATGTATCCATACATCACAGTTCAGAAAATACAGATAATAACTGAAAAACTGTGACATTTTTTAACAGAATAAAAATAAATTAAACAATTGATATTTACCCAATTGATTTAAATACATACATTTATAAACAATTTAAGTAATTGAATAACTCTTACCTGATATTTGAAAAACTGGCTGAATGAGAAATAAAAGATTTAGAAACAAAAATAATGTAGGCATTTTAATCAATATAACATTCTGAAAAACTACCCAGAAATTAAAAACCAACTGGGATAGCTTGTTTTGAGGAACTTCTTTATATATAAACATAGAACAAATTTTTACTTCTGCCTTCAATCTTACGAAATGTGATTTTGATAAGGAAGACTATAAATAGTATTTGGCTTCTGTGTAAAAGATCTATTAACATAGAAGTTTTTCCTGGAATTTACAGTTAACCATTATACATATTGTATATGTATATTAAATATTCCATTTGAGAATAAGAAACAGTATACATGAAATGAAATACTATTTATTTAGTCAGTGACCAGCAAATCTGAAAATATAGGACACAAAAGTAAATCAAATGAATGAGATAAGATATTAGCATAATAGATGAAATAATAATATTAGCATAATAACAAGGAATCCCTGTTATCAAAATACATAACACACTACTATAATGACATATTATGGTAATTACCTTTGTAAGTATAAATCCAAAATATTACAATATATATGAGATAAAATACATATCACCTAAATGAAATAAAAAGTACATATCACCTAAAACAAAATAGTTAACAAGTAATAAACCTGAAATGTTGAATAAAGTCTCATACAATTATCCATGAACAAATGAAACATTCAAGAAGACATTATAAATCGTTATTTGACTCACTTTTTAGTGATGATCTCTTTACTAAGCATTTTCTTTGTTATCCCAGACTTGCATTATATATTGTTTTTACCTCATTCAACAACCAACTTTCTATAACTCAAATGTACATTCATTTCTCACTTTCATATATTTCTTTGTGACATGCTGAAGAGCAAACCTGGTCTTTCTACCCCAGCACGACATAAAGGTATTTGACACTTTCCAAATTTTTTTTAATGCTGTTCCTTTTCCAAGTAGCTTATAGATAAATTTATTTATTTATTTAGTCTATGGGATACAGTGACAGAGAAATCTACAATACTAGACATAATGCAGTTCTGACAGTCTAAATTGCTAGTTCATTCTGTTCAGCACTTGCATGCCTATTGTGGATGCACCGCAGGTGGCAAACTAGGTTACCCCAGCTGATTAATGGCACCTGGGTTGTGGGCTCCACTAGTCTTGCCTTCCCTCGCCTCACTTCATGTTGCATTGCTTCACATCCAGCCAAGTCCAGCACTGGCTTCTACTTCCTCATGAATGCAGCTAGGTTCCCAAAGTGGTACCTATTTATCTACTTGCAATATTGCATTCTTTTGAACTGCTGGGTGGGCACGAGCCAGGGAGCAAGTGGCCAGAGCTTATCCTACCTTGCAGAGCTGGGCTTGAACCACTACAGCGCAAACCATTTCTGGCTAGCAGCTTCAATGTTAATAAGCCACTGCGCTACTGTATCCTCTTTATCAATAAATAAATATGTGTATCAATAAAAGATTTTAAAAGGAACTATTAATAAGAACTATACTACAATCAGCATAATACGTCAATTCTTGCTGGCTCTTTATTTACTGAAGAGCAATATATTTCCTTATTCTTAGGATATATCAAACTATCAAACTATCTAAAAAGGCAGTATTACCATCATTATTCTCATCTTGTCTATTATCTATCTCCTTAACTTCTTACGACTATAACTTAGTTGCTTATCACTGTTATTGTATGTACATTGAGAGCCTATGCACCAGAAACAAATTCCTTGTATGTCTAATTACACTTTGCCAATAAAAAATTCTATTCTATAAGCAACAGTATTTTGGCTTGACCTCTGTTTTCAATATTAAAGTCAGGGGTGGGTTCTACCCACCTTCGCTACCGGTTCTCTTTGTGTATGTGCGTGCATGCGCGCGCGCAAAATTTGCGAAAGTACCAGTATACATATTGCCACATGAAGACTACATAGAAAAGATGCTGCTGGAACCTAAATGGATGACAGATTCATTAATATTTGAAGAAGAGTGACCTAAATAATAAAAAGAACACCTAGTAAGTGAAGGATTTAATTGTGATTGATTTAATTATTATAGAATTTTTGAAAGATTTAAACTTTTGCAGGAGATAAATCAGAATTGGATACAAACTTATGTTCTGGAGATGATCACTTCATTGCTAAAGTCTGTAAAGTGTTACTTAAGATGAATCTGGAAAGTGAATATGTACAATGTTAAAGCTTGTATGTACAATGGGCAAAAACATTGAGTTACACCATAATATTAGATCAATGGGAAAATGCATGGATCAGTGGTTTAAAATTTACTTTGAATTACAATTTGAAATATTTTTTTAAATAAAATGATGTATTGCTAGTATTTGATTCTGGACAAACCGGCAAAAATATATATACAGGGACTTCCAACAAGTGCTGGAAATGTATTCAAACTCCAGATACATTTATTTTTATTTATTTATTTTGTCAAACATGTATAAGATAGCAGCTATAGATATAAACATAACTATAAACAAAGTAAATACAGATAAATAGGGACAGTAAGACAGGGATGGTAAGTACAGTGGTGTGATTATGCATGCCCCTTTTGCGATCTTTTAGGAATGGGGAAAGGTAGACAGTTTGAGGTTGAAGCTGTGAGGGTTTGAGGCTGTAACAACCGAGTCAGGAAGAACATTCCAGGCATTGACCATTCTGTTGCTGAAGTTGTATTTTCTGCAATTGAGTTTGAAGCGGTTTTCCTTGAGTTTGTATTGATTGTTTGTCCATGCATTATTGTGGTTGAAGCTGAAGAAGTTGTTGACAGGTAAGATGTTGTTGTAACAGATGATTCTCCGTATTGGCTGGAGACATCAGCCAGACTGGGTTCTGCTCGTCGTTCAGCCAATGGACCGAGCCTACCAAAGTTATTAAGCCCGCCCTTGTTGCCGGGTAGATTCCCAGGCTTTCGGCTCGGTCCCTTGCTGGACGCACGTGTTGAAGGTTTCTCTGTGGAGATTTCTCTTGTGGTCTAAATTTCTTCTTCCTTCCTCGTGAGTAAGGGTGTGTGTTTGGACAACTGTGTGTGTGAGTTCTTCCCTCTTCCCTTTGGGGTTTTTCTTTTGCCCGGTTTGCCTTGCATTATTGGTTTTATTTTTGAATTTCTGAGGCAGTAGAGGGATTAGCTCTAATTTGACAGCTCCGTGGCCAGGTCAGATGAGGGAGGCGTGCAGGAGTCTAGTGCTCCATTTCCGCCTCGTTAAGCCTCGTTTCTGCTGCCTTTAGTGAATTTGACTGTTTTATTTGCTTCAGAGTCAGTTTAAGGGTGAAGGAAGTTGGCCCGCAGCAGCGCACTGCCTGAGGCAGTTGCGGTGGCCATTTTAAACACCCACGCCGCTTGCCTCTTCAGTTTGAGCTGGCCGCCTGGTTTTTTGACCTAGTTACAGCCTCTGGATAGCGAGTGGAGCGAGGATGCTGCAGGTGGCCAGGCAGCATGTTTTCCGCCCGCTTGATTCAAGGCTGGAGCGTTGAGCTCCCTTGGCACGAAAAGCGCCTTTGCCTTTGCCTGGTCTGTCGGGCGGCCATTTTAAACATCAAGGTTGCCCGACACTGGAACGGAGCTACTGGGCCATTTTAAAATTGAGGCTTGGCCATTCCCAGGTGGGCTCTGAGCCTTCCCTGAGGTGCTGTGGGCCACTTAGCCACAGGCGTCCTCCCACTTCAGTTGGGATCGCTGGCTTCACAGGGTTGAGCATGCCTCCCCTTGGATAGCAGATCCAGCCCTTGCTCAGAAAGGGTTTTCTGCCTTTCATTTTTATTTTCAGTGGTCTGTCTTTCAGGGGCCCTATTTCTGGGACGTTTGCCTTAATTCCCTGGCATTTCTGACCTTCCCTGCATGGGTGGCGTTCTGGCTAGCTGTGTAACACATATTGGAGCTAGCTACCTTTGCTCCCTCGGTTGCATAGGTTTCTAACTGTGATAGACAGTCTTTGTCATGCCTAAGGCTAAGGACAAGTCTAGCCGTCCGGGGGAGCCTGATCCCTCTCCTCCTCATCAGGAGTCTATGGAAGCGGATCACGGCACTCTAGTGGCAGCTTCTGACCCTGCTCAGGCTGCACCACCTCCCAGGACTACTGATAAGCCTCGCTCTAGTTCTAAGTCCTCTCTGAGGCATGAGCGCAGAGGGCACCTAGCTCTGCAAAAGATCTGCAGTAAGGCAAGGAAAACCATTGTGGATCTTCTTTCTCTGCATGTTTCTGAGGCTGCTCTATGGGGTTCTCCTGCTCCCTTGGTTTCCCCTCAGTCTGCACCCAAAAAGACTTCTGAGTCTTCGGGTCCTGAGTTACCTCTGGAGCTGCAGGAGGTGGTAGCCAGAACTATCCAGAGAGGTATTGCTGAGGCTCTTTCTAGAACCAGGCAGTCTTCACCTTCACTGTCGGATGTCTCAATATCTGAGGAGGAATGGGAGGAGGAGTCTCGTCATATGTTGCTGTCATCTTCATGGAAGGCTCACCAGTCTCACCTGCAAGATCCGAAGGTTGACTACCAAGATCTATCGGAGGATGAGGGGCTTCTTCCGGAACAACCCCCTTTCACTGAGCTATTTCCTCCGGCTCTCTTTAAATCCTTATTGCATAAGGCCATAAATGCAGCCAAGGTAGGTGGCTTACCTCTTGGAGAGGGCACTTCCACGCACAGGACAATGCTACTTCTCTTTTTGCAGAGCCGGTGAGACAGGTGGATGTAGTTCCAGTTCCACCTATGTTTCTGTCGGTGCTGTAGAAGCAATGGGCTCTTGGCCCTTCTGTCCCAGTAGCGTCTAAGCAGGACAAGCAGTTCTTTAATGTTGCATCGGAGATGGCATCTCTTTTGCAGGTTCTGGCGGTGGATGCTCCTATTGCGGTGCTCTTGCCCAATGCCTCTCTTCCAGGGGATCCCGAGGGGATCCCGCTCAAGCCAGAGGACAGGCGCTCTGATCAGGTGCTTCAACACACGCATCACGCAGTTGAATGGACAGTGAGGTCGTCTGCCTCAGCCTCCTTTGTCAACAGAGCAACATTGTTGTGGCTGCAGGAACTGTGCTCCAAGCTTCAGGAGGATCATCGGCTCCTTCAGGATATCAATAAGGTGATAGCGGTGGTTCAGTTTTCCACAGACACCACATTAAATGCTGTTCGATTTGCTTCCAGGGCCATGTCATCGGCGCGCTGCCTCCTATGGTTGTGTCATTGGCCCACGGATGTCCGCCATAAGTGGCGGCTGGCATCGGCACCTTATGTGGGTGGTCACCTCTTTGGCCCGGCTCTCGACCCCTGGCTTACGGAGATGGACAAAAAGAAGATCCTGCCCAGCGCCCATCGGAAGTCAGATTTCCATGCTCCTGGTCCCTATCGGCAGCAATTCTACAAGTTGCCAGATGGGGCTTCTACTTCTGCCAGATTCACTTCTGCTTCTGGCTTTCGACAGCGGGGGCCTCCAGACAGGACGACCCGAGGTAAGCCCTATTTGGGTCGTCGGCCCTTTCGGGGGGGAGGGGGCCGTTCCTACCGTCGCCAGCATTAGACACCTTTCTGATCTGCCCATCGGCAGTAAATTGGCCTTCTTTGCCGACCGATGGGATCAGATCACTTCAGATGCTTGGGTCAGGGAGACGATCAGGTTCGGTCTCTCCCTAGAGTTCGTTTCGACCCCACCGCCTTTTTTCAGAGCCTGTCCAATCTCTTCTGATCTGACCCGTCGAGCTCTTATGGCTGCGGTGATTCACCACCTCCTGGACATCAGGGCGATTGAAAGGGTGCCGGTTTCCCAGGCCTGTTCAGGCTATTATTCAAATTTATTTCTAGTCCCTAAGGCATCAGGGGGTAGCGACCCATATTAGATTTAAAGCGCCTGAATAAATTCATAGTCTACAAAAGATTCAAAATGCACTTGTTGCATTCTATCTTAGCTGGTGTTCAGAGGGGCGACGTCCTCTCTTCCTTGGACCTCACGGAGGCCTATTTACATATCCTGATTTGTTTTTCCCACTGACAGTTTTGACATTTCTGTTATGATGGGCAGCATTTCCAGTATTGGGCTCTGCCCTTTGGACTTTCATCTGCTCCCCGCACTTTCACTAAAGTGCAGCCCACCTGCGGGCTGTTCCGATCTGTGTCCGGTGTTACCTGGACGACATTTTGGTCCAGTCCTCATCGAGGGAATCAGCCCTCCAAGATCTCCAGGTAACCATTTCTGGCCTCCAGGACTATGGATTCTCTGTAAATATGGGAAAGAGTCATTTAGAACCTTCCACTAGGATTACTCACCTGGGAGCGATCATTGACTCTGTTGAGGGGAGAGTTTTTTTGTCCACCGAGCATCAGGATAGTATCAGGGCACTGATAAGAAGGGTCCAATTGGAACGCAGAGCTTCTCTGGCTGTCCTGTCTACTCTCCTGGGGAAGATGGTCTCGGCTATCAAGGTGAACCCTTGGGCACGATTACATCTCCGTGCATTGCAGTGGTTTTTTCTCCCATTTCAGAGGGCAGGAAAGGACACATCACGGGTGTATGTTGCAGTACCGCCAACTGTTCTTCAGTCTCTCACGTGGTGGAGGTCTCCAGCTTTGGCCAGAGGGGAGTTTTTTCTGGAGCCGGCCTGGCTCATTGTGACCACAGATGCCAGCCTTTATGGTTCGGGCACTCATCTTCAAGATCAGTTAGCTCAGGGCCAGTGGTCCATCAGCGAGAGTGCCCACAGCATCAACTGCCTAGAGCTTAGGGCCCTGCGTCACTTCCAGCCGCTGATACAGAATTCACATATCCTGGTCCGCACGGACAACGTGGCCATGAAAACTCATGTCTACAGGCGGGGGGCACGAAATTCCAGAGTCTTCTTCTCGAGGCACGCCGGATCAGTTTCTGGGCCGAGAGACATCTACTCTCCCTTACTGCGGAGCATATCACGGGAGAGACCAACTTAAAGGCGGATTGGCTAAATTGCAGAACGATCGACAATGCAGAGTGGCAACTTCTCCCCGACCTATTTCAGGCGCTTCAGTGACGGTTCAGCCCGATGGAGGTGGATCTTTTTGCAACTTACCAGACTGTGCAGCTCCCGCGCTTCTTTGCCAGGTTCCTGGGGCCTCAGGTGGAGTGCGTGGATGCTCTGTGAAGTCCCTGGCCCAGGGGGCTGTTATAAGCCTTTCCGCCGCTTCCCCTCATTTCGAGGGTGATATGGAAACTGCTTGCAGAAAGGGCAGAGATTGTGTTCCTAGCGCCACATTGGCCCAGGAGACCGTGGTTTGCCGATCTCAAGGCCTTGTCGGTGGCCCCTCCATGGCTGATTCCTCCGCGGTCAGATGCTCTTTCTCAGGGGTCGCTGAACCACCTGGATATCCAGTGGTTGCGACTGACTGCTTGGCGGTTGAGCAGGGCACTATGAGACGGGATGGTTTGCCCAATGATGTCATTGACACAATCATAGCTCGACGTCGTCCTTCCACTCATCAGATTTATGCCGCCACATGGCGGACCTTTTGTTCCTGGGCTTCTCGATCTTCCATGATCCCTTTCAGGCCACTGTAGTGCATGTTCTGAGATTCTCGCAGGATGGGCTCAGTCGAGGGCTTACGCCTAATACACTTTGCCGGCAGGTGGTGGCCTTAGCTTCGGTGTCTTCTGGCAAGCAGGATTCATTGTCTCAGCACCCTTACATTAAGGGATTCCTATCTGGAGCATCGAATATTTCCCCTCCGGTGATTCACCGGTATCCAACCTGGGATTTGTCTTTGGTACTTAATGTGTTGGCGGAGGAGCCCTTTGAGCCGTTGCGGGAGGTCAGTCTCAGACTGTTATCGTGTAAAGTGGCCTTCCTCATCGCGATTACATCTGCTCGCAGGATCTCGGAATTGGCAGCGCTCTTAATTCGTGCTGATCTTTGTATCTTACACAAGGACCGAGTGGTTGTTCGGTTGGATCTAGCATTTATTCTGAAAGTGAATACGCCTTTCCATCGAATTCAGGAATTGGTGCTGCTGAATTTCTGTTCCGATCCTCGTCATCCATTGGAACGCCGCTGGCACTGTTTAGATGTGCGGCGTACTCTGCATATCTACATTAAGCGGACTGCAGATTTCTGTAAGTCTGAAGCCTTGTTTGTCTCCTTTATGCTGGCATCCTTGGGTTCCAAGGTCTCCTCGTCTACTATAGGGAGGTGGATATGTCACGCAATTTCCAGGGCTTACGACATCCGCGCCCTGCAGCATCCCCTTCGCATCACAGCTCACTCCACTCGTAGTGCTTCTATGTCTGCAGCTTGGGCCATGCAAGCTTCGTGGATGGAGATTTGTCAAGCGGCCACCTGGTCCTTGCTTTCTCCCTTTATTCGTCATTAATGGATGGACTCTTTTGCTTCAGCGGACGCCATCTTTGGCCATAGAGTGCTGCAGAGGGTGCATTCTGGAGGGGACTCCTTGGGTCAGATTGGGACCCACCCGTGATGGGACAATGGCTTTGGTATGTCCCAGTCTGGCTGATGTCTCCAGCCAATACAGAGAAGGAATGTTGGTTCTTACCTGATACGTACCTTTTCGTTGACTGGAGACATCAGCCAGCCCCACCCTGGGGTTAGTTGGTCTGTCCCTTTCGTCTTCCTTCTTTCTTTCTGTATTTCCTTTCCTTACTTCAACACGTGGAGCCTATCAGTTTCCTCGCTGAAAGCTGGGAATCTACCTAGCAACAAGGGTGGGCTTAACAACTTTGGTAGACTTGGTCCATTGGCTGAACGATGAGCAGAACCCAGTCTGGCTGATGTCTCCAGTCAACAAGAAGGCACGTATCAGGTAAGAACCAACGTTCCTTTTGTGCACTATACTTAGATTGGACTGCAGGTGGCACAGTTCCAGATTGTTCAAGTCCAGAATTTCAAGCCTGGTGGCATAAGGGATTCTATTGTGAGTTGAGGAGTGGAGTACTCTTCTTGTGAAATATTTCTGGAGCCGCTCAATTGTATTAATGTCTGATATACAGTGTGGATTCCTGGTGGATGAGTTGTATTCAAGACTTGGTCTGGCAAAGATTTTGTATGCCCTAGTTAGCAATACAATGTTACTGGAAAGAAGCTTTGCAAGATTAGATTAACAACTCTTAATGCCTTTTTGGCAATGCTGTTACAGTGAGCTCTGGGGCTTAGATCATTTGAGATGAGTACTCC
>JANHFM010022489.1:0-11120 GCA_032468115.1 Grayia smithii | reverse complement strand
GGCCCTGGTCCCCCCCCCCCCCCCAGCCTCCTCACTGTCTGAATCTGCAGACCACAACAGCAACAGGCAGGGCTCTTGGAGGGTCCAAGGACACAAAAGACTTTTCTGCTTGAATTTTGGCCACCGAGGGGCCAAGATTGAGCCCACCCAGGCAGCAACCTGAGTGATTGGCCCAAAGTCCCCCAGCTGGCTTTCCTGCCTAAGGCAAGACTAGAACTCACAGTCTCCTGGTAATTGGATCAAAGTCAACCCACTGGCTTTTGTGCCTAAGGTAAGATTAGAACTCACCATCTCCTGGTGATTGGCCCATAGTACCCCCAGCCTGCTTTACCGTCCAAGGTAGAACTGAAACTCCCTGTCTCCTGGTGATTGGTCGAATGTTACCTACACAAGTTTCATGCCCAAAACGAGACTAGAACTCACCATCTCCTGGTAATTGGGTGAAAGTTAATCTGCTGACTTTCCTGCCTAAGGCACGACTAGAACTCACAGACACCTGCTTTCTATACCCAACCAAGGAGGGAAAGATGCTTTATGGTGTCTGCAAAGTCTTCCTTTTCTAAAATTGCTTTCTGAATACTCTTTGCCTGCTCTGGAGCTCTTTACCAAGATGATTTATTTTATTTGTTTATTTGTCTTCCGCCCTTATTATTTACTCAATAACTCAAGATGGTGAACATATCTAAACAGACCTCTTTCCTTCTAGTTTACCCATAACAACAACCCTGTGAGGTGCATTGGATTGAGAGAGAGGGACTGGCCCAAAGTCACCCTCCTGCTTCCATGCCTACAGCAAGACTAGAACTCAGGGTCTCCTGCTTCTTAGACTGGTACCCTAACCCCAAGTAGCTGGGGAATTCTGGGAGTTGAAGTCCACCCGTATTAAAGTTGCTGATTATGAACAATTTTGCTCTTTCTGCTTAGGAGCAAAAATAATTGTAACACAACCAGAGTCATCCTTTAGTACAATAATGGTTTTTTTAATACAAAGGTGGCCTGGTTGTCTGAAAAGATAAATTTCCTGAATATCCTTCCACCAATATTACATTTATTGCTTATCTGAGATAGAGATAAAGTGTTCAGCCCAGGTTTAATGAAAACTGAATTTTGGTATTTTCCAAGATAAGGAAAGGGCTTGCAAGAATTATGAGCTCAGCCAAGGAGAACAAGAGAGAAGAAGCAGGATCAGCAAGGCAAGGCAAGGCAAGGCAAGGCAAGGCAAAAAAGTCAAAATGGCCACTGGGTCTGTGCACCCACTTTTTAAAAAAACATGTATAAAAGTGGCAGAGACTTAATTGTGTAACTGTGGATGCCATCTTGACTTTTTTGACCACTCCTGGGCATGCTTCTAAATAGAAACGAAAAAATAAGGTTGTAAAGTAGTCCTCTACGTACAACTGCTTGTTGAGTGACCATTCGAAGTTACAACGGCACTGAAAAAAAGTGACTTAAGTTTGTGCCTCACACTAACGACCGTTGCAGCATTCCCCGTGGTCACGTGATCAAAATTCACACGCTTGTCAACCGAGTCGTATTTATGACGGCTGCAGTATCCCGGGTGGGGGGAGATCACGCGATCGATCCCTTTTTGCGACCTTCTGAGAAGCCAAGCCCACGGGGAAGCCAGATTCACTTAACGACCATGTTACTCGCTCAACAGCTGCAGTGATTCGCTTGACAACCATGGCAAGAGAGGTCATAAAATGAGGCAAATTCATAGTAAGAGAAATGCTGGGCTCCTTTACGGTCATAAGTCAAGGACTGCCTGTAAAAAGCCGAGGCTGTCAGGTTATTTATCTTCCACGGTGCTAAAAAGAGTCGGAAGTCAACGCCGGCATAGAGGGGAGTCGGACGAACAACCGAGAACTTTAATAGAGTCTGGCGGGAGGCAGATGCGGCCTGTTGGTTTAATAGCCGTTTGGAGAGCCCGCCCCACTTTCTTTTCCAATTTAATGGTCCAGGGGTCAGGAAAATGACATCGAATCAGGAAAGCAGCGGGGAGGCTTCAGAGAAAAGAGGAGGCTCAGCTTCATTGGCTTTGGGGTTCCCCCCTCACCCCAAGTGACCCCAAAGACAGCAGAAGATCTTGAAGGAAAGGCCTCTCCAGGCCCTCAGCATTACAGGGGATGTTCGACTTGCAACAGTTCGTTTAGTGACGGTTCGAAGTCACAAGGGTCCCCAAGAAAGGGACTTAAGGCCGTTTTCCACACTTATGACCATTGCAGCATCCCTCTTCTCTCTCTTTCCCTCCTTTTCTTTCTTTCTCTTTCTCTCTTTCTTTTTTCTCTCTTTCTTTTTTCTCTCTTTCTTTTTCTCCCTTTTGCTTTCCCTTTCTGTCCCTTTCTCTCATTCTCTCCCTTTCTGTTTTTTTCTCTTTTTCTCCTTCTCTCTCTCTCTCCCTTTCCCTCCTTTTCTTTCTCTTTCTCTCTCTTTCTCTCCCCCCCTCTCACTCTCATTTTCATTTCTAATTTTTTTTTGCCATTGCTCTGTTTAGGTCTCTGTTTTACTAAACAAGTGCAGGTAGTCCTCGACTTACAACAATTCATTGAGTGACCCTTTACAACGGCATTGAAAAAAACCCTGACTTATGACCGTTTTTCACGCGTACGACCATTGAATCACCCCCATGGTCACGTGATGAAAATCCAGAATCTCGCCAAGTAGACTCATATTCATGATGGTCCCAGAGGTCACTTGATCCACTTTTGCGACCTTCCAACGAGCAAAGTCAAGGGAAGGGAGAAGCTGGATTCACTTAACGACCACCTGACCAGCTTAACAATGGCAGCGATTTGCTTAACGACTGTGGCAAAAGGGAGCAAAACTCACTGAAGAAGTATCTCGCTTAGCAACAAAAAAAAAAATCCCAATCATGGTCGTAAGCCGAGGACTACCCACAGACAGAAAGTTGGGGTGGACGTTGAAAAAACTGTATCGGAGTTACGTCCGCCCCCTCCCCTTTTTCTAGCCTTCGGGGCCTGGGGGTGGTACCTCCATTTTCCAACCCTTCGGAGTGGGGGAGAAGATTTAATCCGGGGCCACCTGTCCGTGGGGCAGGTGACATAGCACAAATTTACACACCCCGCCCTTCCCAGCCAATCCCTGTCTTTTCCCCGTGGCCTCCAGGAATACTGCTCATCCCACAAATAGTTCCCACGCACTAATTCTGTCCGTTGCTAAGCAACGGGCATCACATCCACGGCAACAGAAATTCTACCGGACCATCCTTGTCCATCATCAGGCAATCATGATGAACAGAGAGAACTAACCAGGATCGGCTTGGAAGGAGGGTGGGGGGAGGGGTGTCTCGGCTGCTTCAGCGGTGGGAGATTCATTTCCCAAAGGGCAGTCCTCGACCTTACGACCTGCACCGTTGGATGCAGGATTTCCCTTGCTAAGCCAGAGAGTTGTTTTAAGCGAGTCGCACAGGATGTTATGACCGTTCTTGGGCTACGGTTGTTAAGCAAATCACATGGTTTTTAAGTGAATCACAGGGTTGTTAAGCGAATCACATGGTGGTTAAATAAAGCTGGCTTGCCCCATCAACTTTGTTGGAAGTTGGCTGGGAAGGTTGCAAATGGTGATTGGGTGACCCAAAGGATGCTGCAACCGTCATAATTATGAATCAGTTCCGAGCATTGCTCATGTTAATCATGGAGGCTGTTATGGTCGTAAGTGCGAGGACTGCTCGTAAGTCACTTTTTTCAGTGCCGTTGTAACTTGGAACAGTCACTGAATGAGTGGATGTAAGTTGAGGACTAAGGATATGCAAGGGGACACATGCTTCTTAGCCGATACAGGAAGTCCTCGAGTTATGACCCTTCACTTAGTGAGTTCTTGAACTTACAACAGCACTGAAAAAAGTGACTTCCACACTTACGACCGTTGCAGCATCCCCCCATGATCACATGATCAAAATAGAGACACTTGGCTCGTATTTATGACGGTCTCCCGGGTGGGGGGTGTCACATTATCTCCTTTTGCGACCTTCTGACGATCGAAGTCGACGGGGAAGCCGGATTCACTTAACAACTGTGTTACTAACTTAAGAAACCGCAACGATTCACTTAGCAATTGTGGCAGGGAAGGTCGTTAAACGGAGGCAAAGCTCTCTTAACAACTGTCTTGCTTAGCGATGGAACCTTTGAACTCAACTGGGCTGATAAGTCAAGGACTGCCAGTAACCAGTGAGACGGTTTGCCTCCTGAAGTTGTGGGTGCTCTGTGACTGGACGTTTTTCAAGAAGAGATTGGACAGTCATTTGTCTGGAATTGTACAGGTAGTCCTCGACTTACAACAGTTCAGTTAGTGACCGTTCAAAATTACAATGGCACTGAGAAAAGTGACTTATGACTGTTCTCCACACTTATGAGCCATTGCAGCACTCCCATCGTCACGTGATCAAAATCCCGACGCTTGAGATTCATAGTTATGACGGTCGCAGTGTCCCCGGGGTCACGCAATCCCCTCTTTGCGACTTTCTGAACAAGCAAAGTCAAAGGGGGAAACCTGATTCGCTTAACAACCGTCTTTCTAACTTAACGACTGCAGAGAGCAGCTTAATGACGGGGGCACGAAACAGGACAAAGTTCACTTAACAACCATCTCGCTTAAACAAGGGAAATGGTGCAGGGGTGGGTTCTACTTACCTTTACTACCGGTTCTCTTCATGCACGTGCTTTGCGCCTGATTGGCGCGAACGCACTCTCCGCACATGCGCACTAACTACTCTTCTTGGGAAAAAACTCGAAACAAGCACTCTGCGCATGCGCAGAGCAGAGAAACGTAAGTACGGGCGGCGTGGGTGGGCCGAGCTGCTGGCTGCGGAAAACCGGTTCGGTGACATCACACCGTCACTGCTACCGGATCGTGCGAACTGGGCCGAACCGAGAGCAACCCACCACTGAAACGGTGGCCGTAAGTAGAGGACTCCATGTGCAGAGAACAACCGGCAGAGAAGGAGACTTGTGTGATTGTGAAAAAGGGGAGGGTTGTGATAAAATTGAACAAAGTTCACACTCGATGTGGCGGAACAAGGGTCGCGGAATCATCACCCCGGGGGAAAAAAAGGCGGCTCAGTTTGTGACCGAAAGGGCTGATGATGTCACTAAGTGTGACTTCATGTCCTATGGGTTGTTACGACACACACAAAAGGAAGGCTTCACGGACCGGCGATAGCTGCGTATCCCTAATGGGAGGCTAAACAAGTTCGAGGGTATCCAGTGTAAATCTTCTTGCTTGAGCTGGGGGTTGGACTAGAAGGCCTCGGAGGTCCCTTCCCTTATTCTATAATTTTTGCAATCCTGCCTCTTCTCCAAGGGAATTTGGAAGAGGTACGAAGGTGAGGCTGGCCAATCAAGGTAAGGGGACTTTATTTCGGACAGCCTGTTTTCCAAAAACAGGCTGTCAGAAAATAAATGATTAATGACAATAACAAAAGCAGGGAGAGAAATTTCTATTTCCTTCTCAGCAGGGAAGAGAGGCAAAATGCTTCCAAATTATCTTTCCAGGCCACTGGCATAATTTTGGGGATAATTTTTTTTTAAGGGAGGAAAAAAAGTCTTAGAAAAAATTCCATACCTTTGATGTATTTCTCAACCTTGGTGACTTTAAGATGGCTGGACTTCAACTCCCAGAATCCCCCAGCCAGCAAAGCATTTTTTTAATATGCTTTCGAACTGCTATCTGTAGTGTATTAGCGCAGTTTGTTCCTTTCTTGGAATATTTTAATTTCTTTTACTTTATTCTTATTGCTTTAAATGTCACACAACAATCCTGTGAGGAGGGTTGGGCTAAGAGAGAGGGACCCAGCTGGCTTTCATGCCTAAGGCAGGGCTATAGACATCACTCTGTACTGATGATGTTACCTAGTTTGGTTTGAAATGTCTGCAAAAAAATAACCAAGCTAGAGATTACCTGCCACCCCACAGTCATCATTGTCGTCATCGTCCTCCTCCTCCTTCTCTTCCTCTTCCTCCTCCCACAAATCCTGCTCCCTTCTAGCACTGATGATGTTACCTAACTTTGGTACTCAACCAAAGTGGTTTGAGTGCCACCAAGCTCAGAGAGCACCAAGGACCCCACAATCCTTTTCCTCCTTCTCCCCCTCTCACTCCTCCTCCCTGCAGACCCCCTTCTCTTCCAACACTGATGATATTCCCTAGCTGGGTCATAAAACATCTGCAAAAAAAAAACCCGTGCAGCTCAGAGAGCACCAAGGACCCCACAGTTGAACCCTGAGCTACAACTATTCTCTTCCAAAGTGACAGTTCCCAGGGTGTGTTTAGGATTTTTTTGCACCCCTTCTACTTTTGCTAAAGAGCTGTGTACCACCAAGGACAAGTTGGCTCATCTTCCAGAGTCCGGCCCAGCCTAGCATAATACATCATCCTCAGGCCATCTTATGGTGTTAATAAACGGAGAGCAATCTGCATTTCCGATCGGTTGCTCCACAGACTGGACAAGGAACCAATGGCGCATCCCACCCCCCCACCCCCCGTAAACGGCCACGGGTGAGTTTTGTTAGACTTTTAATAAAAGCAGATGCCCGTCGTCTTTTCTGAGGAGTTTGCCATAGTAACTGCTTATTGGCTTCGTGTGTCTCCTGCTGCGATCGGTGCCCGGCTGCAAAAGCCAAATCAGATCAGAACATTAGGAACGGAGGTGCGTTCCCTTCCGGAGAGGGCATTGCTGACCGACCGGCTGTCATGAAGCTGGCAGGTGGGGTAAGAGCTCAACCTGTGCCCCAGCTGCCTGTCCAGAGGAATTTCAAAGTGAATTTCAGTCTCTTTTCTTCCTCTTCTTTTTCTTTTTTAAAACAGTTTATTTATATATTTTCACATTACATACATGAGTGCGTAGTGAGCAGCATATCGTCTGGATCGATTTATTTATATACAGTAATACTTTTCCCAGGGGACGCAGTGGCTCAGTGGCTAAGGCTCTGTGTTTGTCGATTGAAAGGGTTGGCAGTTCAGCGGTTCGAATCCCTAGTGCCACGTAACAGGGTGAGGCTCCCATTCCTTGTCTCAGCTTCTGCCAACCTAGCAGTTCGAAAGCAGGTAAAAAATGCAAGTAGAAAAATAGGGACCACCTTGGGTGGGAAGGCAACAGTGCTCCATGCGCCTTTGGCATTTAGTCATGATGGCCACATGACCACGGAGATGTCTTTGGACAGCGCTGGCTCTTTGGCTTTGAAACGGAGATGAGCACCACGCCCTAGAGTCGGGAATGACTAGCACATATGTACGAGGGGAACCCTTACCTTTATCTATAATTAAAAAGCTGGAATCCGTTTTCAAAACGAAGAACATTAGGCATTGGGGATTATGTTTTCGTTGCCTGCAGATGGTTTTTCCCAAAGGTGCTTTTTCAAAAGGCAGCTGGGCTTCCTTTGTTTTTCCTTGAAGATGTTTTGCTTCTCCTCTAAGAAGCTTCTTCAGTTCTGAAGAGTCAGAACTGAAGAAGCTTCTTGGGACGAGAAGCCAAACGTCTTTCAAGGAAAAACAAAGAAAGTCCAGTTGCCTCTTCATCCAAGAAGTTTCTTCAGCTCCGGAGGAGTCAGAACGAAGAAGCTCCACGGATGAGAAGCGAAATGTTTTCAAGGAAAAACAAAGGAAGACCAGTTCCCTCTTGAAAAATTCAGAACTGAAGCGGCTTCTTAGATGAGAAGCGAAACGTCTTCAAGAAAAAAAAAGACAGAAAAATTATTTTATTTTATTTATTTATTTATTTCAACTTATATCCCGCCCTTCTCCAGAGACTCGGGACGGCTTACAATTTATTATGCACAAATCAATGTTCTTAGCAATACCTTCATTCCTTGTATATGCCTGCTTATTAGGGCTAAAGTCAGCTTATTGCCCCCAACAATCTGGGTCCTCAGTTTACCTATCTCAAAAGGATGGAAGGCTGAGTCAACCTTGCAAATAGTTTCAAAAATTTGGGGGCCTGTTTCTCAAGAGTTGAGAAACTAATATTGTTCTAATATATTAATCACTATTCAACTAGTGAAGGTAATATGTGTATATGTGTTAGGCTTTTTAAATGCATTTTTAAATGTCTTGTTTATTTTGTGTTTTTTTTCTTTGTTTTTTTGAAAGGGGAAAAAGTAAAGTTTAATGTTTGTATTTGTATTTTAACTTTTTTTGAATAAAATAAAAATAGAAGAAAAAAATTAAAAGATATATATTTCCCGTTATTTCCAAGCTGATACTTCAGTGAGCAATACTGCTGTTTCTTCTGATGTGCTTTTCAGGTATCTATGCAGTTTCCCTGTCAGTTTATATGTAACACCAACTTTCTCTTTCAGTGGCCATCTATTAATACTGTGTAGCTCCAGCATCATACTCATATTTCCTTGGGCATCTTCCTTCTTAAACAGAATCATGTACAGTGTCTGAGCCTTATCATACAATATAAATTTCTAAGAATGCTAAACTGTTACTAAACATTGCTTGTGTGAAATAGAAATATCACATGGCTACCATTTTTCAGAATGCCCACTGGATAAACCCACATATGAGATTACTTTAGGCTCATTTTGAGGCATGTGGAAAATAGATTTACTTAATGAATTAGGCAAATATAAATGGGTAAATATATCTTTGTTTTTGAATTCTCTTTGTTTTTGACTATATTTGCAGAGTTTTTCATAAATGGAATTTAAACATTTTCAAAAAAAATATGTGTTAGAAAATGAAAATGATATTTTTATTTCTTCTGAGTAATCATGACAGATGGCAAGTTCATATCCTTGTTAGCTACTGGTCAGGTTTGGAAATGTTGTATTTATTTTTATAGGAGAGTGCGGTGACACAGCAGCTTAAAAATGCTGGATTTTTTTTGGCCAGAGATAGTCAGGACTCTGGCAGTTCAAGCTCATGGCATTGCGTGGCAGAGTGAACTCCCATCATTTACCCCTACCTCCCCCCCACTTTGCAGTTCGATAGCATGTAAAAATGCAAGTAGATAAATAAATACCATTTTGGTGGGAAAAGTTAACAACGCTCTGTGTGGAAGTGGGAACCAGTGCCAGACCTGCATGGATGTGAGGCGAGCTTGGCAGAAAAAAGCCCGGATGATCCAATATCCCACAAACACTGCTAGCCAGCTGGTGCAAAGTTACTTTGCCCCCTGTGGTGTACCATAGATAGCGCACATGCATGAACAAAATGAACTATATATATAATAAATATATATATAAATATATAATAAATAATAAATAACTAGCAGTCTTTTACACTGCCAGAACTATTCTCTGGTAAAAGGCATTGTAGACTTCGCTGGCTATGTATGCCATATGTTTTTTAAAAAGTTCTATATCAATATTACATAATTTAGCAAGAAAAAAAGCAGCCTAGAGGCCATGAAGAACTATACTGGCTATAGTTCTCAAACAAAAATAGAAATATAAGAAGGTATTAAGTTATTAGGCTATACAAATATAGTATATATAGAGAGAGTGCTGTTTTACTTTCACTTCAAAATTACTAAATTAATAGGCATACATATTTTTTGTTAGGACTTAGCAACATACTATCATTGGTTGTTCACTATCTACTGCTGCTCTAACGACTATCTCGAGGCATATCTATTCTTCCCCAAATAAGATACATTTAATAAAATAATTAAGCATGAAATCACAAAATCCCATAAGATCTCACTTGGAAATTTGGAAAATGCAAGCTTCCCATTGTGGAAGAAATATGAACATGGCTTCATGCAAATTCTTTTGAAATTTCAGTAAGATCTCATTGAAGAGAAACTTGCTTAGATCATGAATGTCATGTTATAGTTTAGATAATTTTATAAGATTTCAACAATTTAGTGATTAAGGAATGTCTGCAGAAAGGATATGTTTTACATTCTTTGCATAGGAATATTTGGAAGTTATCTTGATAATTTTTAAAGTATAATATTAGTTTCTAAGGAAATCTGTCTGAGAACTTTTCTTGAAAATGCTAATCAACTGTATATTGAGAGTAGTAGAAAACTTGTATGACCTTTAAAAAAGTAAGAAAATGGCAATTAAATAAACTTGATTGCTTGTTTGGTTCTTATAATCATTTGAATCTAAGTTACAATTTATGCATATATTTTCATGTCTATTTTTTATGTTTTACTTTTGAAGGGCAATAGATAATACAAATAATAGGATGGTATAAATCATTTGGAAGGTCAAATTCCAACTCCAAGGTCCCTTCCAACTCTGTTATTCTGTTATTCAGTTGCAGAAATAAAGTTGCTAGGTTAATGTTAAAGAAACTCTTGTTAAATACTAATTATTTTCAACTTAGAGCTATGTTCAATATTGTACAAAGAGACTGATTGTAAGGTCAATAAATCTCATGTCCCTAAAAACAATGCAGTGAAAATCAAATCAAATAAAACTTCTACATTTGTGTGGCCTCATAAGTTATCTCTTTAGAATATACACCAATACCATTAATACAGTACATCCATAGTATATGGCTTACTTTCAAAATTAAACCTATTTTGAATTACTTTTCCTTGATGAAACAAGCACAAATGGATCACAATTAAAGCCTTGAGAACACAGATGCTTTTGAGCATTTGCAATATTCAGATTCATATTGTATTATGAGATGGTGCCACTCATGTCAAGTTTTCCCAAACAATTTGATGCACATAAAAGCAAATGTAATTCTATTCACTAAGAAAATTTAATATATTATTTCCTAATAATAATGGCATTATATCCTTTGAAATTTATTGTCAAGATGCAAATTCCCAGTTACAATTAGTAAAATGGTATAAGTTAGTAAAATGGTATTTCTGAAATAACACTGCACATAAGGCAGCAAGTTGTAATGACACTTAAGAAATGGTTAACAAAATCTTTTAGTTCTTCTTCACACAAATAAGATCCCAGACTTATCTCCTGGTACTCTCCAGTTGAAAAAAAGATAGGTAGGACCTTTTGCTCAGGGGTGAAATTCAGCAGGTTCTGACAGGTTCTGGAGAACCGGCAGCGGAAATTTTGAGTAGCTCGGAAAACCGGCAAATACTATCTCTGGCTGATCCCAAAGTGGGGTGGAAATGGAGATTTTGCAATATCCTTCCCCCAGGAGTGGGGAGGGAATGGGGACTTTGCAGTA
>JANHFM010022421.1:0-11124 GCA_032468115.1 Grayia smithii | reverse complement strand
GAGTTTTCTGAGTTGGCGCAGAAAGAACATTCTTTGTTGTGCTTTTTTGATGATGTTTTTGATGTTAGGTGTCCATTTTAGGTAAATGATTTTTACCATTTAGTAAAACATGTTACTCCTACCTTAATTGCTCATAACCCCTAAGTGGGCCTTACCCATAGTTGCCTTAGACTGATCTCATAGTTTTAAATACTGGCTATTTGACACTACAATTAATCATTTAAACAGATGATCATAGCAGGTAGCAAACATACGAGTGGGTTGTTCATACAGTATCTTCCACAATGCACTACTCAGCAGCATTACAACTGTTTGTACAGTGAACAAATGAGGAAAGGAAATCTTTCTCTCTTAGTCTTCCATTGATGTATACACTTCTCTGATATGCATACTGATATCTATGTATTTGAAATAAGACTTTTCATTCATGACCTTATGCTTATTTTTTTTAGAATCAATTATGAGTGTGCATAAAAGCAATTTTAAAAGCACTGGCCTTAGGAAACAATAACAAAAATAACAGCAAATAAAAAGGACGGTAGCAGAAAAGCAAAAGAGCAAAGAATTCCTGCCTGAATTAAGTCTCTATTAGATCCTTTTCTTGAATAGCACAGCATTGTATTGGTGTAATTTGCCCCTTAGAATCAATATAGCAGCTACTCACGAAATTGGTGAGCATCCACTTCTGGAAGAATGAACTCCATATTTTAACAGGGGTTGAGTGCCCTTTTGTATGACTTATGAGCCATTGCAGCCCCATTTCTTTCAGCAGTGAGCCATAGCAAACTATGCCTTCTGCCTTTTTATCCTGGTTAACCACTTTTCTTAATGTAATGTTCCTTGGCGGTGTTGAATAACACAAGGTCAGGAAAATTCCATTGGTTAAATTCATACCTGGCATGAAGATGAGTAATTAAACAAACCCACCAAACAACAAAACAGAACAAAGCAAAAGTCACCAGTGGCAGAAACTGTTGGCCACCTCCAGGTACTCGTGAGACTGAATGTGTCTCTCTTGCAGCAAGATGATGCTGATGTCTCTGAGAGGACATTTTTACAGGCAATGTCTGGAGATGACAAGAGAGGTAAAGAAAGAAAGGCATCTCATTAGAAATTCTGCCATGGGAAACCAATTACATGTTGGGATTTTGCAAGGATGAGCACATTTGAAAGAGTACGTGTAACATGTACCTGGAATCAGAGGTGGTATTCAGCAGGTTTTGACCAGTTCTGGAGAACCGGTAGTGGAAATTTTGAGTAGTTCGGAGAACCGGTAAATACCACCTCTGACTGGCTCCGCCCCCATCTATTCTCTGCCTCCCAAGTCCCAGTTGATCAGAAGGAAATGGGGATTTTGCAGTAACCTTCCCCTGGAATGGGGAGGGAATGGACATTTTACAGTATCCTTCCCCTGCCATGCCTACCAAGCCATGCCATGCCATGCCCACCAAACTACACCCACAGAACCGGTAGTAAAAACAATTTGAATCCCACCACTGTCTGGAATGTATATTCTGCTCGTAGAGACACCATCTGTTCACAGATACCCATCTGATTTTTTCTATCACAGACAGATAGGCAAAGCTACAGGATTTTTACACTGTTCTTAACAAAGAGATAGTTGGGGAACTGAGTATTTATTCACTTTGCTTTTCATTAGATAGCCATCTCTCCAGCAGCCTGCAGGCTCCTTAGTTTTCCATGCTTTAATTAATAGAAGAATAGAAACAAGATTCAGAGAAATATAGAAACAAAATCAGAAATAGATAAAAGACTGTAGAATACCAGTCATTTCTCTCATAGCTGAGATGAGGGTTTTATTCAGAACATTTGAATCTAAGCTCCACACAAGAATAGTGAATTGAATTATATGGTCTCTTTTTTTTTTCTGTGTCCTGTGCTATATTAGTTAAGAATTGCATTGTGCAAATCCAAACAAGCCCCTTTCTGTGGGATTTCTCAAAGGGAGTAAATACAATTTAAGGTAGACTTTCAGCAGGGTTTCTTCAATACTGGATGCAATTCATCTGATCTAGTAATTGTGAGAGTTGGTGAACAACAATGTAATTATAGATTGGACCATTTTCTAAACAAGGGAGAGATGGAGACAAAAAATAACCCCCAGATGGGCAAATGAAAGAGAGTTGCAAATGTATTGGGAAGTTGAATCTATACATGAATTTGTACTTGAAATCCTGCAGCTGTTGGAATTCTGTTGTTACGGCTTTGTAACATTTCTACAATTTGACCTTAGCCTTACCAAATGAAGGCTAAGAGAAATTAAAACTCTTTCATAGCAAATCAACATTCCTCAAACTTCTTTCTATTAATCTCAAGCTTCAGTCCTGCCCTTTACTTGCTGTACTTGTTCTCAGTTGCCTGATGCTAGACAGATTTTCACCAAGCAACTTATATACTGGTCATGCTTTTGAACACATTTGAAGAAGCCCCAATTAGTATTTTTCCTAGGTGGTTGTTTTTTTTTCCTATCTCTGCTTATGCTGAACTTTAGCCCTTCTGACATTCTCACTTTGAGTATTTTTTTCCTTGATGACCTCTCTTTTTACTTCTTGTGTTTTTTTCTTTCTTTCCATATGCTTGCTAAGTTTTAATCATCCACATCAGCTTCTGTAGCTCCCTTGAGCATCCTTTATTTTTCTGCTCTGTGTCCAACTTCAAGTCAACCTTTTATGAACTTCTTAGTTTCATTCACCTTCCTCTCTTATAAGAGACTGTGTGAGACTGAAGCCTGAACTGAGTTTTTTTCCAGTCTTTTCCAGCCTCAGATTATCATCACAATGTAGTTTATATTTTGGACAGATCTCTTGACAAACTACTGGACAGTATTTACTTTCTCCATTCTGTCATAGTTCCCAGTAAAATGTTCATGGATTTCTTATATAAACTATTACAGTAAACCACTCATTCAGTGACCATTTTAAGTTTTGATGGCACAAAAATGAAGATTTGCAACCGATCATCAAAATTGCAACCATTGAATTGTCTTCGTGGCCATGTGATCACAATTCCGGTGCTTGACAATCATCATGCATTTATGTCAAATGAAGCTTCTTGGAGGCACGTCCAAGGGATGACTTTGTGACTTTGACAAGCAAAGTCAATAGGAAAACCAGCAGGAAGGGCAAGATGTTTCTTGCTGTGTGATTCACTTAAGAACTACAACTAGAACTGACATCATATGTTGGGTACAATCACATGACATTTCACTTTGTAATCATGTTTCCTAGTGGTGGAGCTGCTGGTCCCAGTTGCCATCAGTAAATAAGGACTACCTGTACAAGGAAAAATACCAAATCTGGAACCTCCTAGCTGCTATATCCTTCCTTTTAGTAAAATTACAAATATGATATCATTTAAGTCTTGCCTTTGTATGATAGTAAACATAAGTAACCAGAATGTGCAAACAGGAGAAAGCCATCAAATGCATTATTAGACTGGCTCTACTATGGCTGAAACATTTAAGACTGAAGAGGAAATCCTCCTTAGTAATCTACTACATTGCTTTACCTTGACAAGTATATTGTTTGTCACAGAATTGTAGAGTTAAAATTAGCATCTGGAACACTCTAGTCCAAATCTCTGCAGTGTGTGCAGGAAAACCAATTACGGCAAGCCATCCATGAAAAATGCCATCCAGCCTCTTTTTAACAAAATCCAGAGATGGAGAACTCAGTTTCCATAGGTAGATTGTTCCATTGATATGCAAATATCAATCAGAATAGATCTGGAAGGGACCTTGGAGGTTTTCTACTCCAAACCCCTGCTCAAACAGGAGATTCTTTGCCATTTCAGACAAGTGACTGTCCAGTCTCTTCTTAAAAAACTTCCAGTGATGAAGCATCCACAACTTCTGAAGGCAAGCTGTTCCATTGGTTAATTGTCCTCACTCTTAGGAAGTGTCTCCTCAATTCCAGGTTGCTTCTTTCCTTGATTCATTTCCATCCATTGTTTCTTGACCTACTCTCTGGTGCTTTGGAAAATAAGTTGAGTTCCTCTTCTTTCTGGCAGCTCCTCAAATACTGGAATACTCTACCATGTCACCACTAGTCTTTCAGCATTGTTTTCCTTATGTATATTTAAGCAAAATCTATCTAGCTGTAACTTATGCCCATTATATCTGATCATAGTTTCAATTGCCATGGAAGATAATTCTTGGCCATCTTTTTCATAGCTTCCTTTTAAGTATTTGAATACAGCAATACAGAGCTTCTCTAAGTCTTCTTTTCTTTATTCCGAGTTCCTTCAGCCTATGGCATTCTTCAAGTCCCTGAATTATTTTCATTGTCCTACTGTGAATCCTTCACAACCTATCATGTTCTTTTAGAGAAATGTTGGCTGGAGTTTTACATAGTATTCAGTCTCACTAGAGCCAAGGAACACAGATAGTCCTCAACCTATGACAACAACTGAAGCCAAAATTTATGTTGCTAAATGAGACATTTGTGAAGTGAGTTTTGCCCCATGTTATGACATTTTCTTGCCACAGTTGTTAAGTGAATTAGTGTAGTTATTAAGTTGGTAACATAGTTGTTAAGTGAATCTGGCTTCCCCGTTGACTTTGCTTGTCAGAAGATCACAAAAGGTGATCGTATGATCCTGGGACATTGCAACTGTCATAAATATGAGCCAGCTGCCAAGTATCTGAATTTTGATCACTTGACCATGAGGATGCTGCAATGGTCTTAAGTGTGAAAAACATTCATAAGTCAATTATTTTCATGCTATTGTAGCTTTGAAAGGTCACTAAGTGAACTGTTGTATGATGAGGACTACCTGTAGTGACTTCACATATCTTTCATAAGATGTTTCTAATGCAGTCCCAAACTGTATTATTCTTTCTAGAAGCTGCCCCACACTTCTTATTTATTTAAATATTATTATCCTTTTTTACTCTATGAATAAGTTGTATAAAAAGATGAGGTGATGAATTAATATGTTACCATCACTCTCATGTCACATCTCCATTATTTTTCACATGGTATCCATATTTCTTTGGAGGAGTGAAAAAAATGAATCTAGCCATATTTAGCCCATGTTAGGCAATAAAATATTTCTGTTGGGGATCTTACCAGAAACTTATAGTAAAGAAAATGTATATTTGATTATTCATGTAATAACTGCAGCTAGAATTGTATTTGCACAAAACTGGAAAAGTGAAGAGATTCCTACAGAGGAGATTATAAGGAAAATATTAGAATGTGCAGAAATGAATAGATTAAAGAGAAAGAACAAATTGGTTATTATACAATATGGGAAACGTATCAATGGTTAGAGGATAAATATAAAAATTAGAACTAAAACTAGATGAGTAAAATATAGAGTTAATACAGTTAAGCAAATTAAGAAGAGGATGTAAAGTATTAGATATTTAATGTATTGGTATTAAGCTACGAATAGATTAAATAATGAATATGATTGTAAATTTTAACTGTTATTGCACAAACTTTTGTACCCAGATGACACACTGTTTAATGGAAAATTTGTACTAAAATAAAATTTTAATTAAAAAAAAAACAGTTCATGGAGTGACAGCTCAAAGTTCCAGCAGTTTTCACACTTACAACCATTGCAGTATCCCCGTGGTCAAGTGATCAAATTTCGGACTGACTCATATTTATGACGGTTGCAGTGTCCCAGGGTCATATGTTCACCATTTGCGAACTTCTGATGAACGAACTCAATGAGGAAGCCGGATTCACTAAAGAACCATGTTACTAACTGAACAATTGCAGTAATTCACTTAACAACTGTGGCAGAAAAGGTCGTAAAATGGGGCAAAACCCAATGAACAACTGTCTCGCTTAGCAACATAAATTTTGGGTTCAATTATGATCGTAAATTGAGGACTATCTGTAGCTCTTGTGCTAAGAGAGGAGCTTAGATCAGTTTTCCCATCTTTGCCAAATCAGAAGGCTGCAGGAAGAGATGGAATCTCATGGAAATAAGGCAAAAACCAGAAAAATCAGTCAAGATACTACCCAAATGCAGTGGTTTTATTTCTCTAGAGTCCCCCCTGGGGCTGCTATACACGTTTATAAAATAAAAAATAAGAATAAATGCCAGCAAAAGCGGAAGATGGCACGGTGGCCAATTGGAAAAGGTCAGTCTACATTCCAAAATCCAAGCAAGGGGACTTAGCCGAGTGTGCCAACTATGGTACAATAGCCTTAATTTTGCAGCCAGCCTAGGATCATCCCACACGGATTAGGAGAGGAGAGGCCAGATGTTCGAGCTGACTTTAGAAAAGGCTGGAGAACAAGCGGCCTTGATGCTGAGGCTGGCTGGATAATTGAGAGAACCAAAGAGCAGCTTCCTGGGTTACAAAAGAGCCCTTGGTTGAATTGACCGGAAGGCCTTCTGAAATGAACATCTCAAGGGCCTCGTGCCAAACAGGGGAAACAGACCAGCTCCGGGTCAGTAGAGGTAACCGTAAGAGTTGGAAGGGACCTTGGTGGTCATTAGTCTAAGCCCCTGCTCATGCAGGAGACCTGTAGTAGGGATTCGAACCGTTGAACTGCTGATCTTTCTGATCAATAAGCTCAGTGTCCTAGCCACTGAGCCACCTAGTCAGACTAACAGGTGAACTGCTGGTCCTCGGCTTATAGCCACAGTTGAGACCAACATTTCTGTTGCTAATTGAGAAGGTTGCTGCCCCATTTTACGACGTTTCTTGCCATAGTTCTTAAGTGAATCACTGCAGTTAAGGTAGTGACACGGTTGTTAAGTCACTTCCCCATTGGCTTTGCTTGTCAGAAGGTCACAAAATGGGATCATGTGACGACCGTCATAAATAGGAACCAATTGCCAAGCATCCAAATTTGATCATGTGACCCTGGGGATGCTGCAAAGGTCGTGTGAAAAAACAGCCGTAAGTCACTTTTTTCAGTGCTGTTGTAACTTAATGAACTGAATTAATGAACTAAATTGAGAATTACCTGTAGAAAAGAATATCATGGAAAGCTGGATTGGAAGAGGATAAGCGTCGTTTTGAGACTGGAGGAAGAACCACCTATAATCTGGGCCGATGACAACAGTCGGATAACTGAAGGTGTGAAGTTCCGGTAGGAAAAGCCAGAGAGCAGAGTGAGAAGATGGCCCTAAAATTTAAAAAGTTCATACTGACATCATGCAGTAGAAGTGCCAGCCTCTGAACTGAGAATGAAGAACGCAAAGTGATGGGGGCTTCTACCTGTTAGGGTCAGGTGTTGTTCACGTGAAGTATTAGTACCACTCTATAAAGCCTTAGTAAGGCCACACCTGGAATCCTGCATTCAGTTACATTACAAAAAAAGATGTTGAGACTTTGGAAAAAGTGCAAAGAAAAGGAAATAAGATGATTAAGGGCCTGGCCGCTAAAATATACAAAGAACGGTTGCAGGATTTGGGTTTGGCTAGTCTAGAAAAAAGAAGAATTAGGGGTGACATGATAGCAGTATTTCAGGATTTGAGGAGCTGCCCCAAAGAAGAGGGGTCACATTATTCTCCAAAGCACCAGAAAGCAAGACAAGAAACAATGGATGAAAACTAATCAAGGAATTAAGGAGAAACTTCCTAACAGGGAGAACAATTAACCAGTGGAACAGCTTGCCACCAGAAGTTGTGGGTGCTCCATTACTGGAAGTTTTTAAGAGATTGCACAGCCTCTTGTCTGAAATGGTATAGGGCCTCCTGCTTGAGCAGGGGGCTGGACTAGAAGACCTCCAAGGTCCCTTCCAGCTATTTTCTGATTAACCATCAGCACTGAAGGAACCAGCAGTCAAGAAAAACACCGCAAACCAGCAGTGGGTAGAGCAGCCATGAAGGCCTGGAAAAGCTCTTCAGATGTTACGATGCATCTTGACCCAAATCAGGATCTGGCAGGCAAGTTTCCCACGGTCTCTTTTATGAAGAAGGAGGACAGTGTCTTGACCGTTTGGATCTTCGGCTTTGGTGAAGACTCTCCAGAAGACAGTGGACAGCCAAGAAACAAATAGAGGAGACGTCAGGCCAGAGTTGCCACTCAAGACATAAACCAACCTGCTCAAATTATCTTATTTTGGGCCTATTGGAGAAAGGCAAAGAGCTGGCAAACTCGTGAAGGCTCTGATGTTGGGGAGGGTCCAAAGGACCAAGCTGGGGACAGACCAAGGTCTGGTCTGGTCCCTATGAGATGAAAACTACTGGGTGGCAGTAATCCTTTACATTGGGTAAAGCAGAGGCACCCAACCTTTGCAAGTTGTGGGCTTCCAACTGAAGTCCTGAAAAGAATGATTATTTTCCCACTGAAAATAATGATTACAGTAAATAACATACTAAAGGTACAATCTCCTGCCCTGCCCTTCTATTCCCAGTTCAGACCAGAGCCAGGAAAGGAGGGTAGCCCAACCTTTTTCCTCTTGCTCACCTTTGGCACCACCTGGCCAGTCTGAAAGGGATTCTGCCCTGACCTTCTGGGACCAGCCTAGTGGTGAGGTAGACCCTGCAGGTAACACCCTCCATGAGATCAAAAGTTGCCAAGAGGTCCAGGAGAGCCGGCAGGAGACCACGCCTCACAGCCATCCATTTCCTAGCCCAGATGGAGAGCTGAACCTGGAAGGGAATTGGATCCCGCCTCCTCCAGTGAGGAGGCCTTTGCACAGGGCAACCAAGGTCCTTTCTGCATTAAGGCCAGCCAGAAGCCCGACTGCTGCGGACAGGGGAAGGTCACCTCAATGCCTGCTGCCTCAGAAAGGGCAGTCAGCCAGCAAAGACCCCTTCTGGGACCGCCAGCTGGGAAGGGAGAAGCAACAGCCAGACTGAAGCAGCTGTTTTTGTTCAAGAAACATCTGGCCCAACTTCGGATGATCTTCAGGAAGCCAGGCAGGATCAGATCTCATGAAGAGCTGGATGGGAGACCACCAGGAAGGTTTGGGGCTAGACAGCAATTGACACCAAACAGTGTCAGCAGGAGGCCGGCTGGACTCATTTGGGGCTTTGTTGACTGGAGTCGAAAGATCCTCTCCTGAATTTTGTCATGGGGGTGGGTGGGGTGGGGGCTGCACTGGATCCATTTCTTGCCTCCTTTTGGAATTTTGAGCCCAAAGTGGTGGTTCCTGGTCAGCCCTCAGGCCGTGCAACTCCCACCCCCCCCAACTCAGCAGAGCCTTCCTGGCAGATACATCCCCTATAGCAGGGGTTGTTCTTTGGGGCAATGAGTAGTGGGGTTACTGGTCAGCATGGAAACCAGGACAGTTGCACTCCCCTGGTTCATCCTGGGTATCACATCTTCCTGAGTTGGGGGATTTTATTTAATTCACATCCTGCTTTATTATTTTTATAAACAAGATGGCGAACACAGGTGATTTTCCCAGGTGACGTTGCCCTGTAACTCTGCAAAGGGCGAGGCTCTCCTGGCATCCAAGCAGCTCTTTCATTGCCCAGGATGGGCCATGCTCCACCCCTAGCGCTTCCAGAAGACCAGTGCCAATTCACCCTCTCGTGACCTCTTTCATTTCCTTCTCTGTGGTTTAGCTCAGGGGTGAAATCCAGCAGGTTCTGGAGAACCGGTAGCGGAAATTTTGAGTAGTTTGGAGAACCGGCAAATACCATCTCTGGGTGGCCCCAGAGTGGGGTGGGAATGGAGATTTTGCAGTATCCTTCCCCCAGGAGTGGGGAGGGGATGGGGATTTTGCAGTATCCTTCCCCTGCCACGCCCACAGAACCGGTAGTAAAAAAAATTGGATTTCACCACTGGTTTAGCCTCTTCTGGGAATGCAGCAGGGAGCCCAAGGAAGAGGCCAGCATCCAGGGAGGGTGTGTGAACCTTTGGCCTTCCTGCTTCTAACTGCCTTGGGAGAACCCCTCTCCTACTCACCCCCTCCTGCCACAGTGAAGGAGCCACTCCGTCTTTTCCCTGGGCTTGAAGGGGGGCTCGGTCATCCTGACCCCAGAGGCCTTTTTGCCCCAGAGGCTCCAGGGAAGCCACGGAAGGAAGAGCCCGCCTCAACCATGTTTCTGTCGGTTACACAGAGCAGGCCCAGCATATCATCTGTCTGGGCGGAAGTGCCTTCAGCAAGTGTGTGAACGAGTCCTGAAGCGTGCAAAACACCTTGTCCAGCACAGCTGGGAAGACCCTGCTGGGTGATGCAGACCGCTCCCCTCTGCAGCTCCTGCAGGGTCAGGATGGGGAAGGGGCTTTCTCAGTGTTCGTCCCCAGGGAGAATCTCTTCCAGAGTAACAAGGGAGGGGAGAGGCCCCCAAGTCAGGCAGCGGAGACCCCCCCGGAAGAAACCTCCAAATGGTCCGGTCCATTCTCCTGGGTCTCCCGATTGCCAGGCTCTCTCTCTTGGGGGGCAGGGAGATTTCTCTACTTTGCTGCCAATTATGGCGGCTATCAGGAGGCACCAGGTGCCCTCCCTCACTGTGGCTCCTCAGGTGTGCAGGGCCAATCTATTGCATGGGGTTGAAGGACTCCTCCAGGCACCGAGGCACCTGCCTCTGCACCTCAGAGGGCCAGGCGGCTTACAGCTTGCGAGCTTTAGGGTCTGTGCTGGTGGGCTGCAGCATGGCAGACACAGAACATCAGAGGGGCACCTTCAGTTGCCATTCCCATGCCAGGCAAGCGCATCGGCCTCTCCCTGCTGCCAGTATCCCCCTCCCCCTCAGCCCAAGGGAGCGCAGCCACTCATCCCCAAGATGAAGAGTCAAAGTCCCTTCCCAAAGCCTTCCTTGCCACCCTCCCTTTTCAGACTGGCACCACCTGCCCTCCTGGCTCCATCAACCGGGAGGGCCAGAAATGGAGGGGATCCCAGCCGTGGTCTGGCTGGGCCATCACTGGCATCCCCTTCTTGAGGGCTGCAGCCCCGATCGGGGAGAAGGCCCGCATGGGTCCTGCTTCCCAGCTCCTCTGAAGTGCGACCTTGCCCCCACAGATGAGGGCCTGATCAGATAACAGCTGGTAATCCCCGCTTGTCCTCTGCTAATGCGCTGCTGGGACACAGCTGGAGCGGCTGAGCCAGCAGAGGCCACAGCTGGGGGTTTCCAGCTCCAGACCATGGGCGGGGGGGTGGGGGGTGGACTGCGTCCGGTGCCACCTGCCCACCCTGCCTGGCACCTGGCTGAAGGTGCCCTTTGGGCGAGGCGGCC
>JANHFM010022377.1:0-11128 GCA_032468115.1 Grayia smithii | reverse complement strand
AATTTAACTTAATTAATTGGGTTATTTTAAATTGTTTTAACTCTTTATCTAAATTGTTTTAAACTTGTGAGCCGCCCCAAGTCCTTCGGGAGAAGGGTGGCATATAAATCACATAAATAAATAAATAAATAAATAAATAAATAAATAAATAAATAAAATCATGACTGCAGGTGCTTGAAGAGGAGGTGGACTGTTCCCATAACAAACATGCCTGTCATAATTAGAGAATGTGTTCCCCCAGGGTGGAGAGAAATGGAAGCTATTGTTTTAATGAGCTGAACATTTGCATGGGAAAACCAGAGCTGGTTTTGATTCTTCAGTATCAAAATGGTGTATCCAATAAAGTTTTACTTTTGGGAGTTCAACCTCCTGAGAGTGTTTACTTGTTTTGGGTGTGCTAATCAGACAGTTGACACCGACCTTTAAAGGAACTCAATACATACAGTATTGAAATGTCATATGAAAACTTCATTTCTATATTATTTTGACATCAAATATTCTTTTGTATTCAGCTGTGGTCTTAAAAAAATAATGTAGCACTTGGGGATGAAGATGCAGCCTAGCAGGCCAGTACTCGAAGCCAAGATGGAGAAGACCTGCACAGCCACCATATACTTCCCCTTGGTGCTCAGATAGGTGGGAATGAAGGATATCCAGACACTGCAGAAGACCAGCATGCTGAAGGTGATGAGCTTGGCTTCATTGAAGGCCCCAGGGAGATTCCTGGCCAGGAAAGCCACCATGAAGCAGATGAGAGCCAGGAAACCCATGTAGCCAAGTGCAAGGTAGAACATGGCAACAGAGCCTTGATTACATTGCAGGATGATATCTGCAGATTGTGAATACATATCTGACTCAGGGAATGGAGGAGAAGTGCCCAACCAGATGCTGCAGAGGACTATTTGCACAACAGAACAAGAAATGATGATGGAGTTGGCTAGGCTGTTCCCCAGCCATCTCTGTATTTTATTCCCTGGTTTTGTGGCCATGAATGCTAACACCACCATGATTGTTTTGGCTAAGACAGTTGAAATGGCAACTGAGAAGATGTTGCTGAAAGTTGTTTGTTGGAGAAGGCAAGTAACAGTCTGTGGCTGGCCAATGAATAGGAAGGAGGTCAAGAAGGAAAGCAGGAGGGTGATTAGGAGGATGTAGGAGAGATCCCGATTGTTGGCTTTGACTATGGGAGTTTCTTGGAATTTAATGAAGATTCCCAAGACTAAAACTGTTACCAATGACAGAAGCAAGGCAAGAGTAGCTAGGATGATCCCCAAATTTTCTTGATAAGATAGGAAAGTTTCAATCTTAGGTATGCAATTATCTCTGTTGAGGTTTGGAAATCGACCTGCTGGACATTTGGTACATTTTTCTGCATCTGTAAACAGCAAGATTAACATCTACTACAAAGCAGATTCTTCCATCAGATGCATTTTGGGAATGAACCTGGAACTGGTGTACAAATAAAAGCGAACTACAAACAGATAAACAATTAAGTAATAAGCAACAGCTTAATCAAAGAACCACCAGGAACAATTCCATCAACATTGACAAGGCAACCCATTTATATATAAATAGAGAGCAAACCCCACTCCCTTCTAGCATTGATGATGTTACCTAATTGGGTAAAGAAATGTCCACAAGAAAACAACAAAGTTCAGGGAGCAACAAGGACCCAACATGGTGATGGTGTACATAAATGTGTTTGGTGAATGTATGGAGGAGTACACAGCAATGGTTATGATATTTAAGTGCTATATTGCAGAAGGACAGCTTCTCAAAGCTGTCTCAAAGAGTTTCTGCAACACATTTCCAGGATGAGCTTTGGCTACTTTTAGAGGTTGCATCTTTTGCATTCGGATTCCCCATGAACCAAAGTTTAGAGATGAAATTGAAGGTACTCTGCACCCCACCACCCCGCCAATGATCCTGGAGAGATGGTCACTGAGACACCCTATACTGGACTAGTTCAAGCACAGAAACATAGTGAAGGTTGTATTCAAGACCTCAATGGCCCCTTCCAGATCCTTTTAAGAAGAAAGCTACTTCTCCAATAAACCAATAAAATATCCTTTGCATTATTATAATGCCCCTATCCACTTCGATCAAGGAGATGTTTAAGTCTTCTGTTGGACAGCAATTCCCCTACCTGGTGGACTTCTCTGCCAATCCATGCCAGGAAAGTGTGGTAGGGGAAGGAAAGAAGGAAAGGAAAGGAAAGGAAAGGAAAGGTAATGAAGGGAAGGGAAGGGATGGGATGGGATGGGATGGGATGGGATGCGAGGGGAGGCTAGGGGAGGGGAGGCAAGGGAAGGTGAGGCGAGGCGAGGCGAGGCAAGGCAAGGCAAGGCAAGGCAAGACAAGGCAAGGCAAGGCAAGGCAAGGCAAGGCAAGGCAAGGCAAGGCAAGGCAAGGCAAGGCAAGGCGGTTCTCCATTTCTCCAGAGGTTCATCAGTATACAAGATGAAGAACAAGAAATGCTATCTCCCATTTAATGCTAAACTCTCATTGATCCCTATCTTTTAATATCCTGCTCACAATTAAAATTCCAGGATTATTGTCAGAGTATAATTTTCCCAAAAATCTACCTCTTCAGTCACCCACCTTCCACAGTGGAGATGGTTCCTTCTGCACAAGGAAAACAGTCATAGCAACAGATGGGTTTCCCTTCCTGAGCCAGCTTCATGAAACCAGCATGACAACTTTCCACACACCTGGAAGGAGGCAGGGACTAAAGACAGAGAGGAGAAATATTTTCAGAAACAGGGCAAAGGAAGAAAGGGTTGGTGATCTCAGTTAAAGATTTAGCTTTGACTAATTACAAGTGAATACTGTCAGCTTCACGGCCGGGAAAATAACGCACAAACAGTTGTCTTGCTGTGATGCTGGTTTATTTCAAAACGGAACATAAAGTGCTGCCATCCGGCTTGAAGTTAGCGTCAAGCGCTTGGAAATCACCCTTACATTTAAATAAGCCGCCCACACCCATTCCCGCCCTACACCGTGCCCTCACCACGCCCCACCCTATACCCGAGTCCGCACGCGCGCGTCCCATTCTGCCATGCCCCCGCCCGGTTTCCCATCAGCCCCACCCACAAGGCAGCTCTGCGCCCGCTGCCGATGTTCTTTGCAGACAAGGCTCTTCGTTTTCGGGTGTGACGGCCGACTGGCAGATGGTGTGTTCGGCGCTGTTGTCTAGGAGCGTTACAGCCTCTTTCAGGATATGTGTGGGGCGTTTGGCATGTGTCAGGTGGACTACCCGACAAATACGAAATGTGAGGTTCATCAAACAGATTGTACTGTGAGGGACTCTTGGTGCTCTCTGAGCTTGATTGTTTCCTTGCAGACATTTCATAACCCAAAGTAGTTAACATCATCAGTGCCCTGATGATGTTACCTAGTTTGAGTAATGAAATGTCTGCAAGAAAACAACTAAGCCCAGAGAGCACCAAGAGTCCCTTATTTCAATCCTGAATTATAAATATTCTTCTTTATTAGCTTGATCTGTGTTATTCCATCTTAGTTTCTTTCTCTCTTTGATGTTTCATACACACTTCAATTTTTAGACATACATTTAAAATTTAGACATGGATCTTATCAGGAAAATTTTTTGATTGGACTCTGCATGGGCTAATTAAAGGGCACAATCTGCATGACTGGCTCAATCAACTCCCCCCCCTTTCCATTGGCTCAGTGAATTGTTTGTATAAAAATTGAAGAGTATATTTTTCTTGGGCTCCTAAATCTTCTATCTATATAAAAAAGGCTGTATGTATGTATGTTCCAGAATAACTCTGGAACACCTGAAGTAATTTCAACCAAACTTGGTACACAGATGACTTACTATCTGGAAACAAATATTGTGGGGGTAAAACACCCCTGGTGTGTGTACATGTGTGTGTGTGTGTGTGTGTGTTCCAGCATAACTGTGGAACACTTGGGCCATTAACGAGAGCAAATGCGGCATCCTAGAGCAGCAATTGTTTGTGATGTCATGGGAGGGGGAAGGGAGAGCCGGGGCCATTAAGGAGAGTGAGTGGTGTCCTAGAGTGGCAATTGTTTGTGATGTCAGTTCCTTTGAAGCTTCCTCTGGATGTGATGTTCTCCCTCCAGTGGAACAATGGCAAAACGCCTGATGGATTTGGGGCAAAGTGGCAGGATCATAGTCAGTGTGAGAAAGAGGAGTGCATGTGAGGGGGAAGGGAGAGGGCAGGGATGATGGACATGGCAGTAGGGGGAAGAAAGGCCCCTCTCAATGGTTCCCTGTCAGACAAAGGCTTCAATGTTTATAAATACCTGAGCAATGCCAGGTTACCAGCTAATAACTGATAAAGATGACGTTCACCCTCTTCAGTGTCTGATCATTTGATGCAAAAGCATGATATTGAAAGCAAATGCCACCCAGCCAAAAAATGTAATCCTGTTTTTGCTGCCTTCAGTGGCATAATCTACTGTATATATTAGTACCACCTTGTACAGCATCTCCAACTGTGTGATACTCTTCTGGTCTATGGTAAATTTCAACTCCTGGAATGCCCAATTTTTAAGAAATTTCACTCTCTTGACATATTTGTTGGGGAAAACATCCCAGTTCATAATGTCCAGGTCAGCTGTAAGGTTCTCCCTTCTCATCCAAATATATCCCATCTATGGAACTGATCTGCACATTTTTTTTCCTAAATATTCCTTCTCTGTCTTTCTGCCCATTTTTCATCCCAACAGTGCTTTTTCAAAAGGCAACTGGACTTTCTTGGTTTTTCCTTGAAGATGTTTTGCTTCTATTCAAAGAAGCTGCTTCAGTTCAGAACTTCAAGGGAAAACCAAGAAAGTCCAGTTGCCTTTTAAAAAAGCACCTTTGGGACAACCATATCCTAGATGACTGAGAATCTCCATAGACATTTACCATTCTGAAGTTCCATACATGCTACAAATTTAGACTTTCATTTTGAATGAAGACATGAAATTTATCAGGCAACCATTGGATGGATTCTTTGCTTTGGCAAAGTAAACCAGGTTATTTGCATAACTGGCTCAGACTATGTCCCTGTTCTGACTCAGCTCCCCAAACATGAGAATCCCTCTGACATGAACTCAAAAGATTCCTTTATTAGGAATGCCAGCAGCCTCGGCAAAAAGTTTCTCTCGCAGGCTAGCAAGTCTGTCCAGCCAGAAGATGAATAGTAGTCTGCCATATCTATTTATCTCCACCCCCTTCCTTTTATCCCCAGAGCTAGGGTGGGGCTTCATTAGCAGCGGTGGCTCTTCCATCCCAAGGATCAGCCCACAGCCTTCCACTGCTCTCCTCTCCTCTGTCTTCTGCGCATCCGTATGTGAGGCACTGGACCCAGCTGTTCCTCCTCTTCCTCATCAACCACCTCCAGGCCTGGGGGCTGTTGATTCTCCATCTGAGGGCTGACGGAGGGCTGACGGATGGCCCAGGCTCTGCCTCTGCCTCTGCCTCTGCCTCTGCCTCTGTCTCTGCCTCTGCCTCTGCCTCTGCCTCTGCCTCTGCCTCTGCCTCTGTCTCTGTCTCTGTCTCTGTCTGTCTCTGCCTCTGCCTCTGCCTCTGCCTCTGCCTCTGTCTCTCTGTCTCCCAGTCTCCCAGTCTCTCTCTCTCTCTCTCTGTCTGTCTGTCTGTCTGTCTGTCTGCCTGTCTGTCTCTCTGTCTCTCTGTCTCTGTGTGTGTGTGTGTGTGTCTCTTTGTCTGTCTCTCTGTCTCTCTCTGCAGCTCCATTCCTTCTTCTCCCTCAGAGCTCCCAGGTTGCCCTGATGCTGACCCTGACTCCCACGCTGCCGCTGCTGCCTCTGATTCAGCTGCTGGAGGCACCAGCAGCCAACAGGCCACAATACACCATTTCTATAAACTTGATGAACTATTTATTTAAAAAACAGAAAACTATATATTTTATGGGTACCTGAATAGCTCAAAAGCATTGAAAGCAAACCCCCACCACACCACATTACAAAAGTAGAATCCTGTTGTTGCACCTTCAATGTAATAAAACATATTTTGTCCCACCTTGTTCAGCATTCCCATCTGTGTGATACTCGACTGCTCTACTGTAAATTCAAAATACCGGGATACCCGTTTTCCTAGACTCCCAAATTTCACTTTCTTAACAGACTTGTTGGGGGAAACAACCCAGTTCACAATGTCCAGGTCAGCTGTCAGATCTCCTTTCTCATCCAAATATACATCATCTATGGAATTATTATGAAATTTGGAGCTTTGAAGGAAATAGTGAAGCTGGACAGGAAAGTAAAAGAAGAGTTTAGAAAGTCCATCATAAGTTCTTTTAAAACAGTTTCTGTCCATGCTGGAGGGATCAGAACACTTTTCTCTTTCTTTGCTAAAAAACCAGGTTCTTTTTAAAATGTCCAACATGGTTAGAAGAGTATCAGTAAACATAGGAATAAGAAATGCTGTAAATCAAATAATGAATGAAAAGGGCAGGAGTTTGAATAGCTGGTCATGTTCACAATCTAACCACTTTATAATATGTATAAATACATATAAGGATAATATGTAATTTCTCTAAAGGCAAAAAAAACCAATTACTTTTTTATTAGTGTTTTATTAGCATAAAAATAATAAACCTAAGAAGATTCTCTGAGACACAGCAGTACTCCTTGCAGAGAGAAAGATCAAAGGAGACAGACATGGATTTAGTACAATAACGTGGCCAAAACCCAATTATAAACACTTAAATGAATGAGATTTTAAAAATGGCTGAACAACCAAGATATCAAAGTGTTTACTTCAAAAAATAAAAAGGAAAACATTGGTGGGGGGGAGGGAGAGAATTGAATGAAAATAAAGGAAATGCATGTTTGGAATTAAGTTGGATTTGAGTTTTAGGATTTTCTAATTTTTCAGAATAAACAACCAATGTACAGGGTTGAAATCCAGCAGGTTCTGGAGAACCGGTAGCAGAAATTTTGAATAGTTTGGAGAACCAGCAAATATCACCTCTGGCTGGCCCCAGAGTGAGGTGGGAATGGAGGTTTTGCAATATCCTTCCCCTGAAGTGAGGTGGGAATAGAGATTTTGCAGTATCCTTCCCCTGCCATGCCCAGCAAGTCATGCCCACCAAGCCACACCATGCCCACAGAACCGGTAGTAAAAAAATTGGATTTCACCACTGCCAAGGTATCTGCTTACAAAACTGATTTCCATCTGCAGGGGAAACATGGCTGATGGAAAAGAAATACCTGCCAAGCCTTCAACCTTGGAGCTTCCACTTTGATGCCTTTATTTTTGCCTGATTTCTTGGATGTGTAAGCTGAATTTAAGGCCCTTCCCACAGCCCAGATGGTGCTGTAAATAAGGTAGCTGTCCAGAGCCAGGATCTGATCAATCTCCTCTTTCCTTAGAGACACTAGATCTTCTGTCTGTTTGCACCGCCTCCAGACTTTTACCGAAAAGGCATCCTTAGCGGATGAACATGTAAAGGTTTTCTTCAAAAATTTAAATATAGATTGGAGAAAGAGATTAAAAGCATCATAGTTTGCCCATTTCCTTTTCTGTATCAAAAAGGAAAAAATGGCACCCAAGTATTTAAAGGAAAAGTTAGCAAACATTAAGTCAAAAGTAAGATCCCAGTGAGCCGTGGTGATCCAGACCTTTTCTACGAATTGTTGCTGGACACCTTGAAGAATTTGTTCTACAATCAGCATTCCAATCCGGAATGAACTAGTCTCTGAACCATAAACAAAGACATTGACTTCACTCCACTTGTAATATTGTTTTAATTTTAAACCTATCTGATGCACATTTAGTGGAAAGGTTTGATATATCACTGCACAAATGCCGTTCCTTAACATCAAAGAAGATATCGTCCTCATGAATCTCTCCCCCTGGTCAGTTTCTGGAGCAAGGAGTCCAACCAAGGTCCATCTGAAATAGAGGAGAAGCTGGACCATCCCTGGGTACTGGACTCCTTCAGCAGGAAGCATTGGGTAGAAGAAAGGAAACTGAGTTTTATCCCTCAGAATCTGGGAAGCAAAACTATAACTGATCTGAAAGAAATGGAAGATGGTGGTATTTTAAATTTAACAAGTAAATGCAGTTTCACTCATTTCCATAATCAACTTCTTCTTTTCGTTTACAGGAGAGGATCTCTGATGGAAACTTCCATGGTTTAAAAATGTCTCCTGAGAAAGACACACCTGAGGGATCTTGGAGATGCCCAACAAAGTTGAAATCTGGATGGAGATGCCAGTCTCAGCATCTTCCAGAACAGCTACTGTGTTTCTCTGCCTTCCACACCTGTAGTTGGGCACATTGGACTCCCCATCTGAAAGGAGATCCAGCAAAGGATCTGAAGTCATTTCTACCTTGAAGAAATTTTCATAGATGTTATACCCCAGGGTGATGTTGGATAAGAGGTGGCCCTTCTGGTTGATGTCCTCAATACCAAAAAGGAAGGGCAAAAATTTCCAAAAAAATTTGGATGATTTGCTGCAGGTAGGAACATACCAATGAAAATGACATTTAGCTTTTGTTTCACGAGAATATTTTTAGTCAACTCAATCACAATTATTTTTCCAAATGGTTTGCAACAATTACCATAGGAAAAAAAAATAAGAACAATATAAATTTTTAAACCATAATGTACTTCAAAGACATTCTCCCACCTGGTAATATTAACACCACTTCAATTTCATGTGTGGGTCGTCAAACTTTTAATTCCATATTTGATTGTTTGTTTCCTCTCTCTTAATGATACCCAGATGGTTAAAACAAACTATTCACTATTACTTCTTTTACATTTTATATATTTGTGGAGTTAGAATTCAGAATGACTGAAAAGGTACGCCACTCAGATGACAATCAGAAAAAGTTAAGACTTTTGAGTTGTAAGGTTTTTGAGTTCAGCTCAGAATCTGATAAATCCAATGAAACTCTGAACACGAAGCTACTGACAATCAGTTTTTATTTCTGCAAAAAGCAAAATTGGACGACCCTTTTTGTCTCCCACCTTAAACAGAGCAGACAGAGAGAGAAAAGTCGGTGCTGGGCAGCGATAGGGAAAACCTGGAAACTTTCTGTTTTGTGTTTTCCCAGATGTGCCAATATGACATCTCTCATAAAATGTAACTTTGAGGAAGCTCAAGCCTTGGAGGTTTATTTCGTTGGGGGTGTTACTTGTAACCCTAACAACAGCAACTCTAACAAAGTACAGGAGGATTGACTTACGTGAAGAATTTTGTTGCAGGGCTCCTGTCGAAGCTTAATGAAAGAAACCTAGCATCCTTTGCAGAGACGATGCCACTAATGAAATAATCTCCTGACTTGTAATGATGCTCTGGATCCACTTCACTCTGATCCAGAGACAGAAGATATTTGGCTTTGCACATCCCACAAGCTTCTGGTGGCCAACCAAGGAGCACAAGTAGAATCATCAGCAACATGGTCTGAGAGTTGCTGATTGAGCCTTCTCTGTGACAGCTGCATTTTAACAAAGAATGAGATGAAGAGGTGTATAGCAACCCAAACCTCTTCTAGGACACAAGCTACAGATCCAGTCTGAGTCCAGACCAGGAACAGAAGCACCATCCCTGCTTCTCCGAAACCACCCCCAAATTTTCTTTCTATCTCCAGAGACATCGATACACCCAGAATTTCCACCCAACTGTGCTTTTAAATCTACATCAAAGCATTTTCTGACCTGCTTCTATAACATCCTCAGAAAGGTGGCAGAAAGTTTTCTAGGAAACTAAAGTCAGCAAATAAAATGGTATGATTTAGATAATTGAAAGGAAGAAAAAAAACATCAACTCCCTAAACATCAACCAACATGTCTTCAGGCTGGTGCCCAAAGAGAGAAATCACAGATGTGACCCCAAGCTTTGAAGATAGGCCAGTGATAGTAACTGGAAAATTTGGTACATTTTTTCCCAATAAAACACTTTTAGTGAACCAGGGATCAACCCATAATCCAGAAGGATCTGCTTTCTAGCATGCCCAAGAAAAGCTTCGTATTAATATGGATTTAGTTAGGATTTTTTTTCTAGTGGAACTTGCTCATAGGTCTGTAGCAGTGGTGGAATTCAATTTTTTTTACTACTGGTTCTGTGGGCATGGCTTGGTGGGCGTGGTGCGGCCTGGTGGCCATGTCTTGGTGGCTGTGGCAATAGCACTTAGCACTTAAGACTTATATACCGCTTCATAGTGCTTTTACAGCCCTCTCTAAGCAGTTTATAGAGTTAGCATATTGCCCCCAATAATCTGGGTCCTCATTTTACCCACCTCAGAAGGATGGAAGGCTGAGTCAACCTTGAGCCAGTGAGAACTGAACTGCTGACAGTTGGCAGAATTTGCCTGCAATACTGCATTCTAACCACTACGCCACCATGGCTCTAATTATGACAGGTATAAATTGATCTAGAGCAGGGGTCAGCAACCTGCGACTCCAGAGCCACATGTGGCTCTTTAGGCCCTCTACTATGGCTCCCTGTCAGGTGACCCCATCACTGGCTGGCCCCGCTCCTCGCCCTCTCCTCCCAGTCACTCCTTGCCTGGCCTGAGAAGGTAAGGGTGATGGCGGGAGATGGAGAAGCAGCCAGGACAGAGACAGAGAGATACAGAGAGAGGGGGAGAGAGAGACAGAGAGAGAGAAAGAGAGAGAAAGAAAGAGGGGGGAGAGAGATATGTCAAAAGGATTTTGTGGTTCCCGGTGTTTTTTAACAACTGGTTCTCTGCTCTAATGACCAGCTGGTTAGGCGTGGCTGGGGGGGTCATGTGACTGGTGGAAGTGAGTGACATCGAGTTGGCCATGCCCACTCAGATTTTGTGGCTCCCAGTGTTTTCTGTGGGAAACCAAATGGCTCTTTGAGTATTTAAGGTTGCAGACCCCAGATCTAGAGGATTGTTTCAGCGGGCGTTCAAAATTCTGTATTTTACCTAAGAGCAATAAAGGTCTTTTCAGAAATTGAAGTGATTCATTTTTTGTATGTTTGCTTGCCTCAAAGAGCTTGACACCCCCATTCCATTACTAACTAGTCCCAACCTTGTTCAACTTCAGAATACAGGCAGGGTAGTCAAGTACTGCCATCTTCTGGCTGTTAAAGGGCACATTAATTGTAATTCTACCCTCTATCCCAGTGTTTCTCAACCTTGGCCACTGGA
>JANHFM010022301.1:0-11134 GCA_032468115.1 Grayia smithii | reverse complement strand
GCCTGAATCAGAATATCGTCCAAATAAAATTGGGTCCGAATAGGAATGGAGTGAAGGTGAGCCGCCACCATCTCCAGGAGCTTGGTGAAAATCCTGGCAGCAGAGGAGAGCCCGAAGGGTAGGGCACAGTATTGGAAATGTTGATTGTGAAAACAAAAACGGAGAAAATGTCTGTGGGAGGGGTGCACCGGGATATGAAGATACGCTTCCCGTAGGTTGATGGAGGCCAACAGATCGCCCTGTCTGATGCTGGTCAGGATGCTCGTAGGGATTGCATCTTGAACCTGCGGTAGGTTACGAAGCGGTTCAGCTGCTTCAAGTCCAAGATAGCCCTCGTGCCCACTGACTTCTTGGGCACGAGGAACAGTATGGAATAGAACCCCCTTCCGTGGTGTTCCGGGGGGACTGGTTCTATGGCCCTTATGTCCAGGAGGTGCATGATCTCCCTGTTGATCAGGTCCAGTTTGATGGGGTCGTGGATGGTGGAGCATCGAATGAACCTCCGCGGGGGAGAGGAGTCGAACTTGATTCTCAAGCCACGAGAGATCGTGCGGATCACCCAGAGGTCTGTGGAGTTAGCTCGCCAATGGTCTATGAAGTGGGCGAGCTGGCCCCCGATGACGCCCGGGTGAGGATAGTCACTTTGACCTCCTGAAGGAGCGGGACTTCGGGCCGCGAAAGGGGCGACCGGAGTAGGAAGCGTGTCCCCTGTCCCTCGTGGCGGCTCGGTTGGATGATCTATCCGGAGCTGAATATCCCCGTTGGGGGAACTGCGGGGTGTAGCCGTACTCGCGGGGACGAAAGGAAGGGCGATGAAAGGAAGAGAAGGTACGCTGCTCGTGCCTCTGTTGGTGGGACGGTAGGAATTTCCTCTTGTCTTGTCCCTTGACCAGGAGTGGTTCCAAGGACTCGCTGAAGAGGGAGCCCCCTTGGAATGCGGTGGCGGAAAGGTGCGCTTTGGAGCGCATGTCTGATTGCCACTGGCGGAGCCACATCAGCCGACGCATGGTTACATTCGAGGCCAGCGCTCTGGAGGCAAACTTTGCAGAGTTGAGAGTGGCTTCCACGGAATACTCGGTGGCAGAAATAACCTTGGCGATATCCTGTTGTGCTCGCTCATCCTCGGGAGGTAGACAGCTCTGTAGCTGCTGAAGCCAAACCAGGGTTGCCCGGTTGAAGAAAGAAGCCGTCATGGCAGCCTTAATCGCCCATGCAGCTGAGGTGTGCGTCTTGCGGCATGAGGTCTCAGACTTCTTGTCCTCAGCCTTGAGACTGTCCGCAGGATCGGCTGTCAGAAGTGAAGGGGAGGCCAGGTGGGCTATGGGGGGATCAATGGTCGGCGGGCACAACAGGTCCTCTAGACTGGTCTATGTTGAATAGAGTTTCTTGTCCAGGTTGCTGGGAGCGGAAACCGTGCCCGGTTGAGACCATTGTCGCTTTATAATGTCCACAAATATCTGGGGGGCCGGAATGACCTCCTGCTCTGTCACGGGTTCTGTGAACAACAGGAGCACGGGGTCGGGAGGGTCCGAAGATCCCTCCGGCTTCCCCTTGGCCACCATGTTGATGGCCTGTTTCGCCTTGTGTAGGAGAAGGCGAAAGGATTCCACCTTGAAGAGTCCCGTGGACGGGGCCCTCTCCTGCAAAGGGACTTCATCCTCGGAGAAATTGGGCTCTTCCGCCTCCTCGCCCTGCCATGAGAGGAGTTTGCTGTTGGGGGAGGGAGAACGTGAGATGGAGTCCTCCGAGTAGTATGTGGCACGTGACTCTCTGCATGGTGGGGCCTTGGGTCTCGACCCCTCGTCCGTCTGCAGGGGTGCAATGCCACAGTTATTGAGGGCCACCTCGATGCCGTGGAATATGGATTGCAAGATCAAGTCGCAGACTGCTTTTGACAGCTGCGGTTGTGTCTCTTCTGTCTGGCGGAGACCTGCAGTGGTGGGTGTAAAGGTGGCAGCTGGAGACAGCCTGTGCGAGGAGTTTGAGCGGTCCCAAGATGCGCTCGGGGTTGGCCAATCCAGTTGTTCAATTTCCTTGGATGCCCACATGACACAGGCGGAGCAAGAGGGAGGGGAGTGGACTTGAGCCACCGTAGTCAGTGCCGGTGCTGCTGCTCCCGCCGAGGTGGGAATGGATGAGTCAGAATGTTTGGGCTTCGTGCTGGGGCATGATGAAGAGGTCCCCCACTTCCTAGAGCCCGTCTTGTCCGATGGACCTTTGGACGTGGATGTGGTCTTGGGTTTGTTTTTGCCGGTGGAATAACGAGCCCTCTTTGGCGTTGATTCGCGCACGTCCTCTAAAGTAAACTCCCTCGCAGGGGAGTTGGAGGCCAGGGACGGCGATGGGCTGAGACCTGCCATGACTGATGTTTCCGGTGACCCTTTGAAACAAGCTGGCGACACGGTTCGTTGGAATTGGTCTCGCTAGGTGGGTCAGGTGATGGCCCAGGGAGTATGCAAGCCCTGAGAACAGGAGCCTGAGTCCCTATGCGATGTGGCCTAGTGGTGGTGGTCTGAGGCTATGCGAACGAAGCCTCTTTTTACTGCCCCACGCCGCCTTGGAGGGGTGTGGTGTCAGCCGACGGATGGGCCCCGCAGATAAGGGGCTGAAGTCTGAGGATGGGGAGGGCATGAGAAGGTGGCTCCGTCGAAACGGAGCCATAAAAACTCACCACTGATGCTCTGGGAGTTTCCCGCTGACTGGGAGGCTTCAAAATGGCCGCCGGATGATATTTGGCGCGCTGGGCCTAGCGAGCCTGTCCCATGTCGCTCCGATTGCCCGCAGCGCTGAAAACAGCTGAGAGGCACTCGCAGCGATCGGAGAGCGAGATAAGCCGCGGCGCCGAAGCGACGCGGCTCTACAAGGCTGCGGCTCCACGAGGCAGGGGGATTCCCCCGAGCTCAGGGGGAATTCCCTCGTGGCCTGCCTGGCCTCCGCGCCATACTGAGGAGACGGAGGAACAGGCGGTTGGCGAGAACTGCAGGCTGGGGCCTCAGGAGCCAAAACGGAAAGGTAAAGTTGTAAAGGTACGATAAGTGGAAAAAAAGGATTTAAAAACCAGGTAGGATAAGGAGGTTAGGAGGAGGGAAAAAGGAAAGGGAGATATTAGTGTTCTCAAGGCCAAGCCTAGAGATAACGGAGATATTAATCAGCCAGGGACTGAGTTAATTATATGGGGGATTATCCTCAGGAGGAGGGGTTTTATAGTCTGCAAACTCAGTCTTCAGCCAATGGGAGGAAGTTATACCCACTCTTGAACTCCGGAGCAGCGTGCTGGAAAAATAGTGTTTTATTTTTGTGCAACATGTAATATATGTATTAATGAAGATGCCATTTCTCTTAAGTTCTTTAAGATAAGTTATTTTGGCAATTTATAAGATAAAAAAGGAAGAAACTATTCAAAAATGCAACCATGTTTTTATTTAAATGCAGTAAAATAGAGGAACTAGGAAAAAAAAACATTAAACATAGAGCAAAGGGATGCTCAGAATTGCAATTTTAATATAAAATATAAAATAAAGGATAAGTCAAAGGGTGAACAGTAACAAACTGCCATATCAATTAAAAATGATAGAATAAAAAAGATGGTTGGAAGTAGAGATACTGTAAATAAAACTCTCAACACCACATTCTTTCATTTTTAGAAGAATTCTGGAAAGAAAGTCAAATCTATGTTCTTTCTGTTTCTTTACTGCAGAAGATGCTTGGAAGGACTTCCAATGACTTTTGCATAATGAAAAGGAAGAGGAGGAGGAGAGGAGGAGATGATTTTGGGACATAAATCACAGTTCTTAACTATAAAAGAAATGGAATAGTCAATTTTGTACAACTATTTATAAAAACAGAGGAGGAAGTTACGGATGCCAATTACAACTAACTTCTACATATATTTGCAATTTCAATAATTTAAACGCAAACAGGTACTAAAAAGTTATGGGATGGGAGTGGATAGGAGTGAGAAAGAAAGAAAGAGAACGCAAACCATGATTGGTCTGGGAGGGATTTTACAAAACCTCAGATTCATTTTTGCTGAATGGTAATGGGTATTGAAAACCTCTTCTATCTGTAAAATTTACTTAACTTGTTTTATAAACTCCAGCTTTCAACAGCTTAGCACAGAAAAAAATGAAGTCTTTAACTTGAAATGTAACACTAAGCAGCAAAGTCACCAGCTGTACTAAACCAAATCATTTGCTTGTTGCAGAATTTAAAACAAATTAGATAAAAACAAATTAGATAAAAATGCATACAACTGGAATTGGACAAACATTTGGGTTCTTGCATATGGCTGTAAATTTTTTCGTACTTCTCACAGTTAGACCAAATTCTGCCAAGTTTGAAAAGCGAACAAAAAAAAAAATGGAACAAGTATATTCATATCCCAAAGGTACTTTTTCAAGAGGCAAGTGGACTTTCTTGTTTTTCTTTGAAGACATTTTGCTTCTTATCCTTCTATTCCCCACAATCAAGTCAGAGCTGAAGAAGCTTCTTGGATGAGAAGCAAAATGTCTTCAAAGAAAAACCAAAAAGCCCAGTTTTGAAAAAGCACCTTTAGGACAACCATGACCTGGATAATTGAGAATCTCCATAGACTAAGTATGTTCATGTTTACACACATGCACACAAAGATATGAAGAGAAAGAGAGGGAGGGAGGGAGGGAGGGAGAGAGAGAGAGAGAGAGAGAGAGAGAGAGAGAGAGAGAGAGACTAGAGAGAGAGAGAGAGAGAGAGAGACTTTAAAAATTCTAGATAGTCCAGTGGTCTTTACTTTGGTCATATAGTTTCTGTATAACATCCTTTGTAACACCTTTTTAATTTATGTTTCATACCACTGACTACTGCTCTAGGCCCACTAAATATCCGCAGGTTGGACAATGTATTATTGAACATTATATTCTGCTATGCTCATCATTTCATTTTGACAGTTTAGGGAATACTAAAAGCATAAACTTAATTCACAAAGTTTGAGTAATTGTTCCATTGTAATATAAGAAACGTAAGAAATATTAACTGCATCTTGTTCTGAATCTGTTTTCAAACTCATTCCATTTAATTGACTTATGTAACTGGAAGAAGTAGAATATGCTAGTTATAACATGTTTCCATAAGATATCACTAATATTAGCTTCTGAGTACCACTACTGTTTAGCCTGAACATAGAGGAACTAACAGTACACTTTTCAAATATATAGAAGTAACAATTCTATTTAAATTCTGCCTTAGGGCATATTCACACTCCTCTATTCATACATTCATCTTCCTCATGAACTCTGGCTCTGAACAATTCATGGAGCCAGTAACAGAGGACATTATCTTCTATTCACTGCAGCTCACCAGGGAATAGGCAATCCTGCCCATACTCCAAGTTGCAAGTGATTTCTCATTTGTGTCAGCTCAAATGTCGCTCTACAGCCTTCCTGCTGAGTTTGCTTTTTTCTAGATAATTCCTGCAGTTTGATTGGTTATTGAGAACATAGGGCTTTCCCCTTATCCCATTGCTCCATGCTTTCTACAAATTGAAGTTTTCCTTACAGATATTTTTGAGGGTTCAGTAATTGCAACCAATTGGTGGGATTCAGCCAGTTTGCACAACTTCAGGAGAACCGGTTGTTAACTTTCTGAGCAGCTTGGCAAACTGGTTGTTGGAAGAAATAATTAGGGCAGAGAACCCGTCAAATTACTTGAATCCCACCACTAGTTGCAACATATACCTGGCATGCAGAATTTTCTTTTTCAAACTCAACAGAATTTTTTTTTTACAAGCTGGCTGTTGTTGTTGCTAAGTTGTTCAGTTTGCTAAGTTGTGTCCGACTCTTCACAACCCCTCCCCTGTCTCCTGGAGTTTGCCCAAATTCATGTTCATTGCATCAATGACATTATCTAATCATCTCATCTTCTGCCGTCCCCTTCTCCTTCTGCCTTCAATCCTTTCCAACATTAGGGTTTTTCCAATGACTCCACTCTTCTCATTAGGTGGCCAATCTATTTGACCATCAGCTTTAGTATCTATCTTTCAAAAGAACAGTCAGGATTGATTTCCTTTAGGATTGACTGATTTGACCTCCTTGATATCCAAGGAACTCTCAAGAGTCTTGTCCAACATGGCAATTTGAAAGAAACAAGCTAACCAATGCACATTAAATGGTCCACTGACTTGAGGCAACTTGGAGGAAACATTGAAATGGTGGGCTTATTAAAACAAAACAAAAATATGGGGAATATTTCTGAGCTCGATAATACACATTTGGAAATTTGGGGCTACCCTTGAAAAGCACTTGGAGACTTCAATTGGTCCAGAACATAGCCATGCAAGCCATTGTGGGTGTCCCTAGATACACCCACGTTTCACCAATTCTCCACAAGCTGCACTGGCTTCCTATCAGTCTCTGGGTGCAATTCAAGGTGTTGGTTATTACCTATAAAGCCCTACATGGTCCAGGACCAGGTTATCTCCAAAATCGTCTCCTACCCGGCATCTCCCTGTGACCGGTAAGATCCCACAGGGTTGGTCTCCTCCGGGTTCCGTCAGCTAAACAATGTCAGCTGGCAGGCCTGTGGGAAAGGGCCTTCTCTGTGGCTGCTCCATCTCTCTGGAACCAACTACCTCCCAAGGTCTGGACTGCCTCTACCCTACTGGCCTTCTGCAAAGCAGTTAAAACTTGGCTTTTCTGGCAGCATGGGGCTGTTGATCTCACTATTGTGATCCAGTGAGATCTGGCCCCAAACGGGATATGAATGTTCTTGTTATTTTATTGTTTTAACTTGATTTTAATATTTTTACAGTATATTATGCCATTGTGTTTTTATTGTGAGCCGCCCAGACTACTTCGGGAGTAGGGCATCATATAAATTAAAATAAATAAATAAATAAATACTGCTACAATGGCAGTAGTAATTACACATTATTTATTACAGAAGGTCCAGATTCAGGTTGTATTAGTTTTATGTTGGTATGATTGAAAATAAAGTAGATCTGACACACAAAAGAGGGCAGAGTTGGAGGTTTTATGTTCTATGGCAGTAATGATAGAATACAGAATTATACATCTTTTTGTAAATAATTCATTTCATTTACTTCCTCACCTTTAAGTTATGAAAGATTGGATAAAGTATTTGAAAAAGGCTGTAGGACAGTGGTTCTCAACTTGTGGGTCGTAACCCTTTGGGGGTCAAATGACCCTTTCACAGGGGTCACCTAAGACCATCGGAAAACACATATTTCAAATGGTCTTAGGAACCGAGACACCGCTCCTCTATCCATCTCCAGCTGTGTCTAATAGATCCTATTTCCAAGTGGGCGCTATAGACTCTGATTTTCGTTAGGCGTGGGCCATTGCGCTTGTGAGAAAGGTCAAGGAAACACCTGCCTTTCAGGTGTTTACATTATGATTTATAATAGTTATAAATCATAAATAGTTATAAATAGTTATAATTACAGTTATGAAGTAGCAACAAAAATAATTTTATGGTTGGGGGTCACTACAACATGAGGAACTGTATTAAAGGGTCACAGCATTAGGAAGATTGAGAACCACTGCTCTACTTAATGTAGCTGTTGGCTTGCCATAGCTAGTAATGCAATCTCTTCTTAAAACTTTCTTCATTCTCTTCCTTTGGGTTGAGGCAGGGGTGAAGGCCAGTATTCCAAAGTAAAGATCACAACTTAAACTATCAGTATTTAGCAATAACTGAACAGGTAGCATTTTCTTATCAACTTCATATTTCTAGGTAACTTCAACTACAAGTCTGATTAATCCCAGTCAACATGATTAAAATATTTGGAAGGCATCAAGTAGGACAGCTATTGTGCACCTATCAAATAACTGTATTTTAAGATGATTCGTATTTGTACCACCCTCTGGAAAACGCCCCAAGAAATTATGTTTTCTTGTGCACATTTGCTCCACTGTAGAACAAAATATAAATAGTGGTCACTTGTACACAATTTAAATGATATATTATTTTGAAATGATTTATCTTATTAAATTTTTGAAGGTCTACTTAAAAGCTGTTCATAAATTGCCCCAAGCAGGACATTCTTTTTCCATAGAGTTTTATTCTCAGAAGTAAGCATAAGTCTGAAACCCATATAATACTCATTTTTAAACAATTTACTCCGTTTCAGCTTAGTCTATGGAAAACCTGATGTTTTAGTAAGGTCTGGGTAAGCAAAAGAGATGTGCTCTTCTCAAAATGGAACTAAGTAGTTTAAGGAAAGCATGGGATGATAGTGGGATGGGTTTGCAGTATTTTTCTCTCTCCATAAGACAGCTAATGTAGCCCCTTGACAACAGACAGCAAATAAATTTAACAAATAATACAATAAAAATAAAGGCCTTCATCCATTAAAGGGGCTGAATATTTACAAGAAAGAACTGGAAAACAAGAGAATTAAATATAATGCTGTTCCCAGGCTTCAGTGAGCACTATAGTAAATAACCTTCTTTGCATACATATGTAGGCTGAGGAAGTACGTTTTGTGGAGAAACTTGGCATTTGTTGGGATTGGTTTTGTTGTTGCAAACTTTTCGTTCCCAAAAAGAGAGAAAGAAAAAGAAGGGAATTTGATCCTTGTTCCTGCTGAATCGGCAATTATTAGCTTGTAATAAGGTTGACAAAATGCAGTCAGCTTCACATGTATCCTCCTAGTGTCAAAACCAGAAGCACGTTCATTGCAATAGAAAAAGGGAGGGGCGGATACAAAGAAATAGCAGCAATACCACACGTTAATTATAGCACTGATCACTGACAGTGACCTAGGAAGAAATCCCAGACATCAACACACTGTAATGGCACAAACCCTGGATATTTATTTATTTAGGAAATTTATATTGCCGCCTATTCTCTCATGGCAACTCCAGGAGGCTTACAGAAATATAAAAACCTCATATATAAAAATTAAAACTAATAAAAGAGAATAATAAAATAATATAATATCCCCTACCCCGGTGACAACGCAGGCTGGCAGAACCTCAGCGCCTTCCGGAAGAGTGTTAGAGTGGGGGCCATTCTAATCTCGGGGGGGATGATATTCCAGAGAGGGGGAGCCATCACGGATATCAAAGAACTGGCTGACTAATTTTTTACACATAGTATATAAGTAGCCTGTAGGATCTATGTGTTAGCAACAGAAATATATCATCTTCCTAAACGTATTAGTTTTTAGGTCTTTATCAAGCAAATTGGTATTAAGCAGGGACGTATGAAATTAATGGTAATTAAGCAGGCATAGAAATGGAACAATGCTAGGCAGCACTTAACAGGATAACTTCTAGAGCAGATCAAGCATGAATGTGATTGTCTTTCCAGACTTATTGGCAGGGAACACTTTGAGTTTAAGCATTTTTTTAAAAAATGTAATCATGTATTAATCCAGTTTTTTTAAACAGTTGGTTTGGTCATTGAATACATGGGGGTTTATTTATGTTATGCATGTTTATTTATGTGTGCTCATGTGTACCTTTAAGGAGCAATCATTGTAGTTGGGAAGTTTACAAAATATTGTTACCAAGCTCTAGGAGTATCAGTAGTGCAGGACCAGTGGTTAAATATGAACAATACAAAAATTATCCCTAGTCTCAGTGTGTACATTGACATTCAAAAGCATATTGCATATAACAGTATTGTGTTAGGGTTCCAGTAAATCTTCGCCGAATGAAAACTCCTTCTCAATCATGGTTCAAAAATCCAATTTATTCAGATAAGTAAACTGGCACGTCCTATGAAAACCCGAAACTAAAAGTCCCGGGTTTTCTTCTCAATATATCAAAACCTCTCCTCCCTCATCCACCGGTCACGAGATCCAACCACCGCCCGTTCCATCTTGACACCCTCCTTCTCCAGATGTCGAGGCGTTGTGACCTTCATCCCATTATATAATATTATTATGGCTAACATCTCCTTCTCACCAGTCCCCTCCCTTTCTTTTTCCAGAGTTCAGAAAGTGGCACTTTGGAACCTAACTAATAATGTTTCCAAGTCTGACATATTGCCTGTGATGGAATACAAATAATCATCATAGTTGTTTAATATCAGAATTACTGAACACTTTACATGTCAGATTGCTTTTTGATGCCATTTGTCTAAGATGGCCTTTCTCAGACTGGTGACTGTTGGGTTACTACAACTCCCAAAATTCATATCTGCTATGGTTAGCATAACCATTCACAAAACAGTTGTTTTATCAGAAGACAAACCAGTGAGTAAGGTCCATTTGGTCATATAGGAAAAGATACAATATTTATAAAAAATTAAGCGATTCTCCATTTGAGTAATTATCTTTCACATTGCCTGCACACAATAATAGAAATATGTATACACATACCCTGTTTCTCCGAAAATAAGACATCCCCTGATAATAAGCCTAATCAGGTTTTTGAGCACATGCTCAAAAAATAAGTGCATGCTCAAAAAAAAAAAAGCCCCCACCCCTGAAAATAAGCCCTCCCTGAAAATATTTAAATGCATGTGCAGCTGGTCCCCATTTCCTCTGGTTTCCTCCACATGCCACAAAATAATAAGACGTCCCTAAAAATAAGGCCAACTGCTTATTTCAGGGTTCAAAAAAATATAAGACAGGGTCTTATTTTCAGGGAAACACGGTACGTTTTCCTTCCTGCTATAGTGAAAAAGATTGTATATCAATGTATGGGATAGAAACAAGGAGAATTTGAAATCCTAACATAGACAGACCATGCACATCACTGAAACTTAATGGGATAATATATGACTCGAAAATAGCCCTGGATTGCTACAACTTATTCAAAAGGAATAGATTCATTAAAAAGAAGGGTGTTGCAGTTTACATAAAAGAAACACATGCCTACACAAAAATTAATGAGTCACAGGATGGAAACCTGATGAAAGGATTTGGATAAAAAGAAAATGAGATTAGAAGAAAAATGATATTGTCAGAAACATTTATTATAAAGTGGACGGGAAAAAGATTTGGATGAGACTTTCTATATTTATTTATTTATTTATTTAATCGCATTTATATGCCGCCCTATCTCCCGAAGGACTCAGGGCGGATCACAGATAAAAGAAACATAACAATAAATTAAAACCGAATTAAAATAAATGCGATAATATGTTATCCCAATTAAAACCATAAAAAATTTAAAATACAAAAAGA
>JANHFM010022047.1:0-11153 GCA_032468115.1 Grayia smithii | reverse complement strand
GGTGAGATTCGAACCAACACTAATTGCAGGCTGCTGGAACTAAGTGGAATCACTTAGCCAGAGCACTAATTAAGTGCACCACTGAGGCTCATTTTATCTGAAATCAAGTGATATGCATATGTGTGAATGAGTTTTACCTCACATTTCAATAAAATATAAACGACTTGATAAGTAAAACAAGCAGAAATGATTCAGTTCTTTCAAAAATATTTTGTTACATTTATCTAGTTTATTAGATTTTTACACATTTCTGAACAGAATTAAACTCCACTCGGTTTCCATTGGCTTCTACTTTTTAACACAATTGCATGCTTATCTATTCAATATAAGTTGCTGAGTTCCATAAAATTTACTCAAATGGATTTAAATCAACGGTGTGAATTCTTATTTATCACCTCTACTCCCACTTGCTGTTGAAGTTTAGTTTTGAGCATCTGCAACAGACTTGCACTTGGGAGCTCTTGGATGAGTAGAATTTTGCTCATAATGTGTACTAAAATATTTTTCATTTATAATTTTAACATTCCTGTTATGTTTGTACATGTGCCCGCTAAAAATATAAGATTAAGTGGCTTAAGTGAGAGGTGGATTTGAAAAAGGTGCATGTTTTATCTCTGAAAAAGCTATTGTTGCTTTAAAAAAATGAAAAAGGATTAGGATAAATTCACATTTCTCATACATATTCTGGAATATATTTTACAGTATTTGAGGATTATCTCATATCTTGAAAACATATTGGCATTTTAGTAAGTTGGTTACTTAGCTAAAGCTAAGATTTGCATTTTAAATGCCCCTAGGCTTTTGTTCTTAGGACAGAACATCCTAGTTTGTGATGACATCTGTTTATGGAAAGTTCAAATCTGCAGTCCCACAGATTTCTATAGTTGGCACAAATCAGTGGCATGCTCCTACCTTGGTGATGCTTCTTCCTTGTACTTTGTTAGATAATTCAAACAAGGAAGCAAATGCTTCCTTGTACTGTACTTTGTTAGGTAATGCAAACAAGCTGAGCTGCAACCTGTAACAACTATAGTGAGAAGACCTTAGCATTGTAGCCTAAAGATTTAGAATACAATTCTCTCTGTCCATGATTTTGGTATTTATTAAAAACAATAATTGGCCCTTTATTTTTTAAAAAAGATTCAAATATTGCTGGTCTTACTTAGAAGGTGCTGAAAGGGAAAAGGTAGAAAAAAGTGCAACTTGAGAAATATTGAACTTGTGTATTCTTTTACATGTATGGCTTGTCTATTCAGACAAGTGCAGTACTGCAATGTGACACGAAGCTAGGAAAGAGGGGTGTTGTGTGCAGCCATGTGTGCAAGCTCCTGAGCCACAGCTTGAAGTCCCAGCCTGGTCCAGCACTCGAGACCCCTTCCACCCTGAACTCCACCATCCCAGCTGACCTTTGCCATCTTCTTGGTCCTATTGGTGAGGCATGCCCAGCTTGGCCCTTTATGGGGCAGCTGTTGGCCATGTGAAGCCGTCTTCACCAGAACTGCCATGTATGACTTGGGGGAGTTCCAGCAGCTGCCTCATTGTAGAGCCAGTGGCCATGCTTGGTCAGCAGTGAGGGAAAGAAGATGGTAAAGGTCAGATAAGGTATTGGGGGTGCAGAGTACAGGGGTCCAAAAGGGTGTAGAGGGGGAGAGAGTTGGGGGGATTTATATGCCTCTGTGGTCTTAGTATAGATAGGCTCCAGCAGCCTGAATTTTGGTCATATGACTTCAGATGCATTGCACAATGTAACTTGGGGAATTGATTACAAGCTGACCCTGTGGAATGATCTACCTGTGGAACTCCAGACTGCCCCAGACCTCCGCTCCTTCCGCCACGGCCTGAAAACCTGGCTTTTTCCTCAATCTGGCTATGGTTGACCAATTTTTAACTTTTATAACTATATTTAAAATGGTTTTAACTTATTATTATTGCCCCTTTTTAATCATAAATTTTAATGTTAGTGCTCTGTTTGTATGTGTCGTTTGTTTGGTCTGTATGTACTTTATGTCCTTATATGTTTTTTATATTTCTGTTTTACTGTAAGCCACCCCGAGTCCTTCGGGAGAAGGGTGGCATAGAAATTGAAAATAAATAAATAAATAAGTACTTCTATTCAATATTAACTTATATAATTGTTAGACAAATGATCGTAAATCTACCTTTAGTATTCAATTCACAACAGTATAGCATGCAGTCTATTTTGACAGTATCACATAAGTAATTGTTAAATATAATAGCTGAGTTCAAAGTTCAAAACAAGTGTTAAAAGGTATATCTCAAATGTGTTAGTCACTTACTATAATAAATAAGCCTTAGGAGGACCAGCAGATTAAATACTTGCTCCTCTCCAGCGAAGATAGTTGTTCTTAGGACTGGACATCCTAGTTCAAGATGACAAATTAGGATGTCCAAGTTCAATATTCAAGTCTGTGTAGCCTCAAGATCTTCAGTAGCAGATTTCTATACTTGGTAGAAATCAGTGATCTGTGCTTATGCTTGGTAATGCTTCGTTATACTTTTGTTAGATAATTCAAACAAAGAAGCTCATGCTTCCAATTTAAGATAATCTTATTTGTCTTCTCCAATTGTCTGCTTTGTCAGAATTAAGGCATTTAAGACAAGGGAGATATCCAAAAGAGGACTTGCCAGGGAATACAACAAATGTAAATATTCCAGTAGTTGTTTACAATAGGAAATAATGTTATGCACATTCAAAAGTAATTGTGAACTTTTTGGGTTTTTTTCCTACTAATCCATCAAAATTGTTGAGGCAGTAGAAGCAGAGCACAGAATTGCTTTGCCAATGTGGAAATACAGTAGTTTTGAAACATTCTTTTGAAACATCATTGAATTTTTTTATATATCTGAAGAATATTATCATTAAGGTAGTTTATAAAGTTGAAAGATTATGAGTACTAAAATCTTCCTTATATTTAATTTTTAGTAATTGTGTTCCTAGAAAATGCAATTCATATACAATATAATCAAATATCACAAATTAGAAATCAAAGCTATAATGAAGGATTTGCTGAAAATTCATCATTTCTAGATGGAAGTGATGGAAAGCAGATATAGCCATCTGGAAATGCCAGGCTGGGGAATGAGCCCTAGGATGTTCAATGTGTTGATAAGAATCCATTAACTCTTTGCTCCACTGTCATGTTTGCTTAGATGCTATTATGCAAGTTAAGTTAAACAGTTAAGTATGTGAAGTTAAAATCTGACACATAGATGTTTTGTGGTTTCAGAATGAAGGATATGATGATAAATGCTTGTGAAAATATGTGAGTCATAACGAGTTAGTAAGGCTTAAAGTCGATCATGTGTATTCTAAAATAAATCATAGAGAGTGGTAGAATTTACACCTAGGTAAGTGCACAGAATTACAACTTTAGCTTTGAAGTTGAGAATTAAAATGCAAAATAGATAATTTTTTAAAATTAATTTACCTAGTTTAGATGAATGAGTGGCTTTATCCATTGTTAAATTTTCTAAGACTGATAGTTCTTGGCAAAATTATTTTTTCCAATTAGGTATAGAAGTAGAAGGGGTAAATGCTTCTTTCAAGAATGGTTGGCAATAGTCATTTTTAACAACTTGTGTGATTGCTATAGAAGGAAATGTGAATGAGCAAGCTGGTGAAAGAGGGATATTCATGCATTTTCCTGCCATTGCATTTTGTAAATGGCATTTTTAAAAAGCTGAAGTTTATTGCCTGCATTTTATGTTGGGATAGACACTTCTTTTTCACTATAGTATGCAGGATAATTTAGCTATTAATTTCTTGAGACAACAAGGTGCAATGCAATGGCAAGAAAATAAATGGGAATAAATCAGGGAAAATTGCTTTTTGGCTTATGTACCATGTTGGTTATTCAGTTTGTAGTCCAGGGTTCCTAACCATTGGCAAGTTCAGAGGAAGTAGAAAATATTTCTGTTTATTTTGGAATTCCTTCTTTTTCTGTCCCACACAGTTAAGAAGTTTTTCTCAGCATTAGCTCCAATTATTTTAAATAAAAATTGGGTGAGGGTTATGGTTAGAGAATTGGTAATAATGTCTCCTTTGTTCTGGCTAATGGAAGTGTTTAATAAATTAGAAGTGGTTGGGTGAATGTTAATATTTAAAATATAAGGAGAATGTAAAAGACTATTTGTTACACATAAAACTGAGTAGATAAAATACATCTAAGGTTAAATGACTTCCTTTGATTAATTGGTTTTTCTGTAATTTCTAAGCTGTGCTTTAGACAATATCTTGAACAGTAGTGTCTAATTTACAGCAAATAATCTGTTTAGCATGTCAGGCACATACTGACTTAATACAATATGGTTCCTTGGATATTCATGTAAAAATCCAAAAAATCCTCTGCCTTTAAAAGTTCATTAGATTAGTATTTTATTTATATACAGATGGTCCTCGATTTACAACAGTTCATTTAGCTACCGTTCAAAGTTCCGACACTGGAAAAAGTGAGTTATGACAATTTTTCACACTTGCAACCATTATAGCATCCCCATGGTCACATGACCAAAATTGAGACACTTTGCACCTGTCCCCTATTTATGGTGGTTGCAGTGTCCCAGAGTCATGTTATCACCTTTTTCAACTTTCTGACAAGCAAAGTCAATGGGGAAGCCAGATTCACTTAACCACCATGTTACTAATTTAAGAACTGCAGTGATTCACTTAACAACTGTGGCAAGAAAGGTTTTAAAATGGAGCAAAACTCACTTAACAAATGTCTCACTTAGCAAGATAAATTTTGGAATCAGTTGTCATATGTCAAGGACTATCTGAATATATATCTAGTCTGTGGTTGGTAGGAATAAACATCAATCTGATGACACATAATCATCCAATACAGGTTTTGTTGTAATGTAATCATATTCTCTCGCAAGTTTTATTGTAATGTATATCCATAATCCATATTAAAGCTTATAGTTAGAAACTACACAGAGTAAGTAAAAACTCCTCTTAAGTTAGAAATTTGAAATTAAGTGAACTTGTTCTTCATATTTGGTTACTTTAGGTAAAAGTGCTCCTGAAGTGATTTCTCCAAACATATCCGATGAATGTATAAACTGATCCAAAATATTAAAGTGCATTTACCATGCTGTTAGCATGGTAAATTAAGCTAATATATAACATTGTACTCTGAGAAGAATTAAAACATAAATGTTTAACAAACCAGAAGTATGTATCCTGTATATACCTAAATATACTTCAAGTAATATAACTAAATTCTTTAGTGTAGAAATAAAAAACACTAAGAGTCATACTTTGCCAATGGTAAGTCACTTACAACTTTAATTTTCTATAATAATATGTTACTTTTAAGTTATGTAGCCTTTTCCAAGTAAATATACCAGTAAAATTTTTATGAATGTTTAAACTATATTCAGTTCTAATCGTCATTAAATTATAAATTAGGAAAAATAAAATCAGTTTTTTTAGTTTTATATTATGTTCTCACCTGTAATCCCAATATTCTAAACTATATTTTGAAATACCACTGTTAAATATATTCAGAAAACTGAAAACTAATTTCTCTGAATATTGTAAAGTTTATATATCTATTCATAGGTATGCACACTTACAGTAAGCCACTGAAGAACAATGGGGTATTTTTTACTTTGATTATGAAGTTATCCAGAAATCAAGTAAAGACTTTAAAATATGTTTATAGAAAACAGAGTGGATACATTTAAATATATATATATGTTGTCCACTAACAATTAAGACTAAATTATATGGAATAAGATTTAAAAACAAAGAATGGTAATTTATATCCAGTCTCTTATTTTGTTATATCTGACCAAAAATGCATGACTAAATGCATTGACAAGTAAACTGATCTGACTGGCAAATAGATAAAGCCATGATACATTTTATCACATGGTGCTGCCATATCAGTTTGGCAAGTGACAAGCAAACCTGTTACCCTAGAAATCTTTTGTTTCCCTCTCCTGATCTTAAAAGGGCATTCTGCAGGAAGGAAGATATCCAGATATACTAGGCCATTTCTTACAGAGACTTTAAGAATACACTTTAAGAAGATGGGGGGGGGGGGGAGTTTGGGAGAGTGGGTGGGATAATATAAAATCTCATGCCTTGTTTGAATGGTAAAAGTTTACTCCTAATGACAGGTATACCTTCTGCTATTGCTGCTTCAAAAGATTTGGTCATAGTGTTCAAAAGCTTTTTTCCCACTCTCTAAAGAAGCTGTTCACTGGTAAAATAATGTGGATTGGACAGTAAAAATTGATTTTGGAAATGCTTTATTTTGACTCTGTGATATGATTTAAAAATTAAAACCCATCAATGCAGCCCACAGATCCTTAATGCTCTACAATTGTATTTATATAAAAGTGATGTCTGCATGCATGATGAAATTGCAAAACTAATTTATTTATTTATTTTACATTGAGAAAAGCACTTTCTGTAAATTGAGAAGACATTGAGCAAAAACACTTACTGGGAAATTTTAATTTGGTATGATCTCAGACATACAGCATTGTGAGTCACATTTTCTTGTGAAGTTTTATATTTTGGTTATTGGATAGCTGCTCGGTTTCTCAATGGAAATGCATGTATTAGCAAATTTGTAATACACAGTATTACAGCACTCAGAGGTCATATATTCCTCCTTAAAAAGGAAGATTTAAGTGTTGAATTGCTTCCAGGGGAAAAATTCTGGCAATACTGCTGTTTGAAGAGCCAATTCAAAAGTGGGCAACATGTATTCATATACCGTGTTTGCCCGAAAATAAGACCGTGTCTTATATTTTTTTGAACCCTGAAATAAGCACTTGGCCTTATTGCCATGCATTCAAAAGCCCGTTTGGGCTTATTATCAGGGGATGCCTTATTTTGAGGGAAACAGTGTACATTCTACAGAAATCATGTTCTGCAGGACTTCAGCAGCAAACCATGGAAACATTTCTATTTTCTGGTGAATAAACAAAAACTGCTTATAAATTTTAATTCAGTTTTGACATACTGTACAAACAAGATGAACCACCCTATTGTTCTCCACCTTGCCTCTCGCACACACATGCACACATCCTATTAAAAAGAATAACTCTAAAATCCACATTCCTTCTTTGTAGTGCATTTATCCTAAGTTAGGAAAAAAATCTTCAGTGTGTACAAAAGCCTGTTGGATAAGTATTTGTGGGATGCAAACCTGCACATTTGATAGAAGTGCATAAATTCAGATTTTATTGAAAGAATTTTAATGTTTTCGCATGGAATTAAATTTTTGAGTCATTTTCTTTTTTTTAAAGCAACAAACACTTTTCTACTGAAATAATGACTACAGAAAAATGTGAGTATTCAGACAGCATCTGATTTACCCTTTGGACCCATAGCTTAGAAGTTGAAATAGATCAGCAGCTTGCTATTTTGAAAGAAAATTTTTAAGCAGGACTTATTGCATTACAAGAGATATTAGTTCTGTGACTATTTGGAATAATTTAGTGGAAAACAATATTACCATGCAATATCATTATAGATAACGTATCTGCTTTCCCATGAGTTTTACATACTGACGCTCATCAGCAAGTTTCACTCTCTGGATTCAAAGAGAAATTCAAGGTGCTACATTCATCAAAAATTGGTGTTCCTAGATTGATTTCTGACATTGCTTTTTACTTAATAAAAGAACAAATTATTAAGTATGCAAAATCAGGTTAGACCCTTGAAAAGACGGGAAAAAAGGATGGAACTTTTTTTTAAAGGGAAAAAGGATAAACACATCTCAAGTTCTTTTTTTAATTGCCCTTACATTGTCAATGATTATTGTATTTGGTGGTTTGCCATATTTTCAGTGAAATTTTCCTCAAGAATTGACAGTTGAGGTTTATGGCTACTATGCTTTCATATTGAGGATTAGAAATTGTATACCCCCCCCCTTTTTTCGGCTAATATTACGATATTTTAAAGTTTTTCACTGTGATGGCTTGAGTTGAATTTCTGGTGGCTTACAAGAGTGGTGTGCAGCTGTTAGAATCCAAAACAGGAAAGGTGCTTCAGAGAAGACAAGGTCACCCTTGCTGCACCTGTAGCTTCTCCTTAACAAAGGTACGCCCTTTCATGCATCCTACACTACCCAGGAAATGATGTCATGGCTTTAAGGAGGTGCTATCAGGTGTAATGAGTATGCCCACACCCCCTCCAAAGTACCTTTTCTGCATCTGATCCAAAGAGCATCCATAGATTACAACTTAGAGAAATACGGAGCTTCATGTCCTGAACAAATTATTACAGCATTTTATTGAGCTGGGTACTCCATTCTTTGACACTTCAGTCTGAAAGGTAACTTAAGAACTGTAAAGCAGTAAGGTTTCTATGCCTAGATTTTTACTTTCATTTATGCTTTAGAATTGATTATACTAGACTTCACAAGAGGTCGATTTGTGTAGGCTATAGGGAAAAAAGCAGGGCCACCTAATTATTGCTGTAATAAGGAATCAGATTTTTAAACCTTACTGTATATGTAATTGCTGGAATTATTGCACACAGAGTATTTTCAAGAAAAAGGCATATTAAAAGAAATTACTTTAATATATATCGTTTTGGTGACCAAGCCATCAAAATCTGTGTTTTAAAATTATTTCGGTGCTGTATATATGTGTGCAACTACATATGCAAATATCCCTAGATAGGTATCTAAAAGTCTTCATTCAGATGGTATGTTGGTGAATGTTGAAAAATGTGACCAGAAAATGTGTTTGCATTTCAGAATTCTAGCAGTATTTTATTATTGTCTCTCTAGATTAATATTCTATACATTTCTCTCTCTGGATTGTTCACAAAGTAAGATAATTTTCCATTTAATTAATATTACATAGTGAGGATGTGTTTTAAGACCATAACAATTTCTCATTAAAATTGTTTTTCTTTTTTTATGTAAAAGTTACTTTGGTTTAAATACACTTGCTTAGGTGGCAGTTTTTATTCCATAGCACTTAACAACTTGTTAACTTTCATGTTTTATCATTTTTTCTTAAATTACAATCTTTGCATAGCAATAGCACTTAGACTTATATACTGTGTTTCCCTGAAAATAAGACAGGGTCTTATTTTCTTTTGACCCCCTCCCCCCAAAAATAAGGGTTTGGCCTTATTATCAGAGTCTTATTATTATTTTGGGGGTGCAGTCTTATTATTTTGGGGGTGCAGGAGGCAGCGAGTTTGGGACTGGATGTCTCATCATGCGCTGGCCAAGCAGCTCAACACATCCCACCCCAATAGTAATAGCTGCTTTCCTTCCCCGCAGTCTCTTTATCGAGAGGGGTGGCAGGTAGGACAGGTGAGAAGCGGGACACGCGTCTTACTTTTCAAGCTCCATTGCTTTCCTCACCGTTGTGTCCAGGGAAATATGCTGTAAAAGAAAACCTTGCAAGTTTAATCAAACTTCTCAAACTTGCGAGGTCTTCTTTTACAGCATGTTTTCCTGGACACAATGCCGAGGAAGGTGACAGAACTTGAAAGGTAAGACACACATCTCGTGGCCCAACATGTCCCACCCCACCCCATTGGCAACAGCAGCCTGGCTGCTTCCCTTCCCCGCTGTCTCTTTATCGAGAGGGGTGGTGGGGTGGGAGAGAAGCAAGACGCATGGACTGAGACGTGGCTCCCCTTGCTGTCTCTTCTTCCCCCCCCCCTTGCCGGGCATGACAGGGCTCCTGCCCCTCTCTTAGCCACCCGCCCCCTTCCAAAGCCAATCATGCGCAAAGCGTGTGCATGAAGAGAACCGGTAGTAAAGGTAAGTAGAACCCACCCCTGGGTGGGATGTGTTGGACCACTTGACCGGCGCAAAGAACAGGGAGTGGAGGGCATATCCCTCCCCTTCCACCCCCCTGCCTCACCACCTCAACTCATTTTGGTTGCCAGGCAAGCAACCAGAGGAAATGGTAGGACCAGCTGCGCATGCGTAAAAGTAGTTGGGGGGGCTTATTTTGCAGGGGTGGCTTATATTAATCGAATGCGTTGAATAGCCCAATTGGGCTTATTATCCGGACATGTGTTATTTTCGGGGAAACACGGTAACATTTCATAGTGCTTTACAGCACTCTTGTAAGCAGTTTACAAAGTCAGCATATTGCCCCCAACAATCTGGTTCCTCATTTTACCCACCTTGGAAGGATGGAAGGCTGAGTCAACCTTGAGCCAGTGAGAATTTAACTGCTGGATGTCAGCAGAATTAGCCTGCAATATTGCATTTAACAACTGCCCTTCTATTGGCTTAGTATCCATTGGTGATAATAAGGTACGTTTAATAAGTTCCAAAGCAATTCTAATTTTTTAATAATTAAATTAGCAAAATTTCAAACTCGAGTTCAAATTGGCCACCTCAGCGCCATGGTATTTTTGAGTTTTCTATTTCATTAGTTCATTCAGAGTCATCTCTTGCACAGACATTGCACTCCCTTTGGCCTTATTTAATCTTTGTGCTGCAGTAGGTTTCTCAGATAAAAGATTTGCCCTGGAACAAAAGAGATTGTAAGGAAAGGAATCTGTCCTGTTAAGTTATCTTCTTATATCCTTCCTTTGCTGAGAATAACTTGTGCCAAATTCCTGATATCTGATCCTGTTCTGTACGATAAGGCAGACCAGAATGATGTTACTAGCTTGATATTTATCTTATACCATATTTAGAAATAGCTTTTACCTTAGTCATAGGGTGACCCCTGGAAGGGAGAGGGTTGAGCAGTTATCTAATTCAGTCCATGCAAGATAAGATTCCATTGACATTAAACAGCCTGGCAGAATTATTCTTAATCTATTTTAATCTTACTTTTTGATTTTAGCCTAAATAAATACACATCAATAAAACTTCCTTCTTCTGCTTTAAACTTGGAGAATTCTCCATGCTAAGTCTAGTGGAGAAAGGATGGAACTTCTCATCAGTCAACGTGGTATCTTTTTCTCTATGACCATCTCAAGAAAGTAGAGGAGAGAAAATACTTTCTTTTGCCAAGCCATTTGGTCAAAATTATTGTTGTGTTTTGTTTTGTTTTTTATTAAAAAGTTTTATATAGTTTTACAATTAAATCGTAATTCCAAAAAAAAATCAAAAATACACATCAATTTAAACCCCCCCCCCCCTTGACTTCCCGGAACAATTCACATCTAAATGATTATCTTT
>JANHFM010021945.1:0-11162 GCA_032468115.1 Grayia smithii | reverse complement strand
TTTTGTTTATAAAAATGAATAAATCCTAATAAATTATATATACCTCTGAGGCCTTGATATAAATACAATTTCTCTTCTCATAGGCTAAAGAAGGAAGATGGCCTTATTTAATAGGTTGCAAATATGCACAAACACATAACACAAACTGCTTTTTTTTTTCATTCCCTGCAAAGTGGATATTAAATACATGAATAGCGGATTTTCTTCAACGGTCCTTTCCAGGGGTAGGTTCTACTTACTTTTACTACCGGTTCACAACGGGAGCAAGTGCACGCGTGTGCTTCTGCGTATGAACAGATCGTCAATTATGATGTCCAGCCGGGTGGAGCCTCTCGCCATTTTTACTATCGGTTCAAAAGAACCAGACAGAACTGGGAGCAACCCACCACTGGTCCTTTCCCACCCACCATCATCATAGATTTTTACTTCAGCCTATCTGAGAAGAAATCTTTGTTCAAACATTGGTCCTAGACTTTGAAACCCCTGCCTCCAAAACAGACTATCCTTTTCCACAAATTAAATTGCAATTAAATTACAATGTCCGAACTCAGCACTGGTAAGACCATCCTATCGTTGCTGCAGAGAACAGCCTATGTTATTATCAAGACCCTGTGCGTATAGAGAACCAACAGGTTGAGAGAAGAATTCAAATTCTCCCTGATACATTAATTTTCTCTGTTGAAGAAGGACTTCTTCCCTTTATGAGAAGCAGTCGTGCATGTAACTAAGAAAACTTGTCTGTGTGTTTGTGTAAAACACCCTAAGCACAGTTTCAAGGAGGCAGGCTTTTGTCATGTCACCAACAGAAGAAGAGCAAGAGGTTCTGACATCCTACCATTAGGCATCCTGTTCAAGACTTAGCCCAGTGGTCAGGGCTCAAAGCAGCAGGAATGGAAGTTATAGGAAGTATAGGATGTAGGAAGCTGATAAAGGCAATCCTTGGTTGAACTTCCCAACAACAATAAGGCCCTGTGGCTTTCCCTCTTTAATTTGGCCCAACATCAGCATAACAGAGGAAAAATATAATTTAACCACCCAATGGTTTGCCAAGGGAGGTATTTTACAGGAGTTCCGTGGAATGGCTGTGAAAAAGAAAAAGGAAGGAAGGAAGGAAGGAAGGAAGGAAGGAAGGAAGGAAGGAAGGAAGGAAGGAAGGAAGGAAGGAAGGAAGGGAGGGAAAGTAAGTATTCTGCTTTCCTTTCATGGACTAAAATGAATGATAAATAGAAGAAAAAACTACATTGACAGTAAGTGAATAGGTTTCAACTACTTGTACAAAATTAAGTATTGTGTGAGTAGTAGATTGATTTGAGATGTTTGAATTTGTTTTAGAAAGCATTGATCAATCACTTATGTAACTATAGTATTAGGCAACTAAAAGTCAAGAAAAATTCTGTCCCTGTAATAGTGAATAATGCAGCAAAAACTATAACTGGAATGGCTCTTTTGGGAGGGGCAATGATATTTTATTGATACTCAATAAAAATAAGAAATATATTTTTCAAAAAAATAAACGCCCTTTATAGTTACAATTGTTAAGGCCACTCTATAAAGACTGCTTCATGACCTCTTTTGTTTCTTTTAAAATACATAGTTTCAGGTTGCACTTTTTGTTTGTTATTGTTTATAAAACTAATTTGTTGGTTTATCTAATTCAAAAGTCTTTGAAAAACAGTAGAAAAGCCTACTAATATTTGGAATATATAATTCTCTGTTGTATAGAGAAATAATTTCTTTGAGATTATTTTTTTCTAAATCTTTATTGGCAAAATAGCATTTTTCTAAATGCTATATTGGAGGATAAAATATTCTGAATCTGAAAAACAAAGCTGGCTACTTTAAAAATTGCTAGAATGATCAGGTTTAATTAAGAACTATACATTCCTTCTCTTTCTCCAAGGTGCACAGAAGGATTATGTATAAAAAGTTTCTGAGATTTGCAGGAAAGAAAATAAGAAAAATACAGATTAAACTGCTGATGACTGCAATTGCAGATCTATTATTATTTGCTAATATTTATTGCTAGCATTGTTATTTGTAAATAATGATATATATTCTTTGCTTAAAATTATCAGAGATTTCTTTGGAAGTCCTGTTCGGGTGTGTGTGTGAGGGATGCGTGCGTGATGGATTATGGCAGGTGAATGTTTTTAAGGTATCTTCCCGTGCCAGGTGCTGGCACTGAGAGGAAAGGACAAAGTACAGTAGATAAAATGGACCGTGCAGTTTGGTGGCAGAAAGTTAGCTGCGGGTAATCGAAGGGTTAACCAGGGCGGTGAGCAGGTGCAATATGGGAGTTGTAGGCTATCAGGATGCTGGGAAATGTCGTAAAATCCTCTCGCTTCCTTTTGCAATGGCTGTCTGCAGACGCGGCTCAGAGCGTTATTGTCGTTTTTCACAAATCCCAGGGTAGCAAAGTGTGCACAACTAAAGTGATATAAGTCTCAGGACAGGTCGCAATTAATTAAGTAGCAAAGTGGGTTGGAAGAAAGAGAAGAATTGATTTAGGCGTCTCTCCGGTGCCGATGCAGATGTGATCCTGCCTGTTTTGCTGGCTGGCGGTCTTGTTTGTTCGCTGGCTGGCTGGCTGGCTGGCTTGGTGTCGTTAACAAAAGCTCGGTATTTTTGTTTCGTTTTCCAGGTTTTCATCCTTGTGGGTATTTTTGTTTTTTTCTTCGTGTTGGCTTTGCGCGTTATTTATCGGGGTATAAATATATCGATTAGTCGCGTTCCCCTTCTTCCTTTCCATTCCTGCGCCGCTTGGAATTTCGCGAGCGGAGCGAAATCAGTTGAGTGGGATTATTAATGTGTCTTCCAATGTGGGTTCATTTGCCGTGTTTTTGGATGCTGCATTGTACTAATTTGGATGTACAATGTGTTGATATTCTAAATGGGCTTTCTCTGTACCGTAGCAATCTTTGGAGCTTGAATTCGATTTAGAAAAGGCATGATCGGCCATACAGCGTTACACAAGATATGAATGAAGAACGCTTAAAAGTGATTAGTTTCACTTGAGCTATGAAGCCTCGGAACCTAGAAAAGGTTAGAGAAAAATATGTTTCTTCAGGAGGCTTTCCCCCCCCCACCCCCCAAAAAACTGGATCTTTTCTTCTTAGAGGTAAAGAAAATTAACCTAAGTTGAAAAATACTCAAATCAAAAATTAAATGTAAAAGTGTAGATATTCTTAGTCAGTGCAGCAATACCTATTTTCAAATAAAAAAATAGTAAAATTTAAAACGATGTTTTAAAAAACAAACAAGTACTAGAAGATGTATGTTTATAGGATTAATAGGTTAGACTTAGAAAATAAAGCTGGCTAGACAAATCTCTTAAAATGGATGTCAAAGTCACATCACGACGGTGTCACTAGACATATCAGGACTTTTCCCACCTTTGCTAATCTGGGTGACACATCTGACCTGTGGGCCTGGAGTTTCACAGCCCTGCCTTAATATATACCAGTTAGAATTTACAAAGGCCTTTGGTCATATCTGGTCACATCTGTATAAAGTAAGGAAATGGCTTTGTATCAGAAGAATTAAATCGGAATACATCTGTTTTAATTTCCAATTTTTTGAAATATTTCCAGAAATTCAAGTCCTTTATTTCAGATGAAGTTCCATTCAAACAAAACATCAGAGTGTGGTTCATGGGTGCCTAGAGTGCCTCCTCAAACACTCTCAGTGCACTGCAAGATCAAAATTATTTTCTAGGTTCTTGATATAATAATGCCATCAATTAATTATGAAAAGCAGTATGGCAGCAAATATGTCAATTTTAATTTTGCACAAATGTCAGTAACTATAACCCATACAAACAAAAGCTCTTTTGTGTTCCTCCATAATTTTTAAAGTGGGGGAGGCGTTGTGAGACACAAATGTTTAAGATATTATTCTAATTTATCGACATCCTTGTGATGCAAGTAACTATCTAAATAAAAGGCATTTCCCTTTTTTATATTTCCAGTTGTTCCAGTGAGGCCAGTATATCAAGTTAGTGGATGTAGAAAGAAAGCAGAATCTGAATTGCAAATAGTCCATTCTGCTGGGAGGCACTTAAACTTGCTGTATTTTTCGGAGTATAAGATGCACACTCCCCAAAAGAGGGTGAAAATTTGGATGCGTCTTATACACCGAATGTAGCCCCGCCCAGCCTCTGAAACAGGTTTCAGAGGCTGAAAAAAAACCCTCTGAAACTTCCCTTTGAGAGGCTGAAAAAAAGCCTCTCAAATGGAAGTTGCAGAGGCTGAAAAAAAAGCAAGGTGCAGAGCTCACAACCAGTGAACCTGTTGCTAAAGTTCACCTCTGGAATAGCTGATTGAGGATATTCTGGGAGGCCGATCCATGTGCCAATCACTTTTTTCTTACTTTTCTCCCCAAAAACTAAGGTGCATCTTACACTCTGGTGCATCTTATAGTTTGAAAAATACGGTACATATAACACAATAGCACTAAATTATGACTTAATTTGAATTCAAGACATACTTTCTTACCTTGTACATTTTACTAAGGCATGATGGTCATGGAGGATATAGGAAGTATTCACTAGAACAATTATAAAAGCTAAAAGGCCAAAATATTCAGATAAAAAGCAACTTCACTGGCCTCCCAAAGAAGAAACCTAAATATTTGGCAATGATCATGTTCTTAATGTAGGGCCTAAAAATGCTTTCCGTAACTTTTAAGAAGACGAAAATAGGATAAAGCTATTTTAATCAGAACATGATAAAATAAAGCAGCACCAGATGAGTTCCTTTTGGAAAGATATTCCATACACCTAAAAACCTTCACTAAAAAAAAGAATCCTATGAGTTTATTGCCACATATCTCCTCTCTGCTAGCAGACATTATGTTTGCTTAAATTTATAGGCACAGGCAAGCCTCCAACTACTAAATGCCAAGTCATAAGTACAGATAGTCCTCGATTTACAACAGATCATTTAGTGACCATTCGAAGTTACAGCAGCACTGAAAAAAGTAACGACTATTTTTCACACTTAAAATCATTGCAGCATTCTCGTGATCATGTGATTCACATTTGGATGCTTGAAAATGTTCTTATTTGTGATGGTTGCAGGTTTTCAGGGTTATGTGATTCCCTTTTGCAACCTTCTAACAAGCAAGATGAATGGGGAAGCCAGATTCACTTAACCATGTTACTAACTTAACAAGTGCACTGGTTCACTTAACAATCGTAGCAAGAAGAGTCATAAAATGGGGCAAAACTCACTTAACAGATTTCTCAATTGGCAACATAAATTTTGGGCTCAATTGTGGTTGTAAGTTGAGGACTACCTGTAGATTCATACCTGTGTTTCTGGTATCCCTGCAGTAGGTAAATGCCATGCATATTTTGCAGTTAAAAGAAGAATCAAGTTCTGTCAGGTAATGATGATTTAAAGCTGACCAGCTGCTGTAAGGTTGTGGACCAGGATGAGTCAGCAGGGATATTGCTGCTTTAAGAAGCTGTCTATATAAGGAAGGCCATTAGAGGCATCTCTCTCCTCATGTATCACTCTCCTCGTTGTGTTCTATCTGCATTGTAGCTCTCTGTGTAGAGTTGAAGACTGATTGCTTGCCTGGTATGTGCCTATCACATGTGTGTATGTATGTATGTAGAAATATTGTATGTAAACCACTGTTTGTAAGTGTCCTGTATTTTGCTCCTGGGTTGTCTCAAAATAGTAGTCGCGCTGTAAACACTCTGACAAGTTCTCATTTTTTACAAGAGACAATAATTATTGTCCTGATATAAGCGCCAATTCCTACAATTTGAGAAATCGCTCAGTCTTATTTCTAACAAGGTGAGAAAAGTCAGCACAAGCACCATTCACTCAGGTTGTGAGTCTGATATTATTTTCTATCAGCATAAATCCATCCTAAGCTCACATCAATGTGGATATTAATTAATTTAATTTTAAATTTTATAATTAGATTATTATTGTATTTATATCAACCGTTTTATTGAGTGTTTTGTGTATGTATTGTGAGCCGCCCAGAGTCTCTAGGGAGATGGGCGGCATATAAATACAACTAATAAATAAATAAATAAATAAATAAATAAATATTTTCTCCTGTTCTACAAAGATGATTGACTCCAGCTGCAGGGATTAAAGCTGTGGCTTTACTTCCTAAGGAAGCCAATTTGTTCAGTGAAATCATATTCACTCATTGCGGAATAAAACTCTTTCTTCTCATTTGACTACATAACAGCTGTCCTGTTTGTCCTTTTCCATTCCCTTAGTTGGCAAACTTAAAAATCATAAAGCCATATAGTATCTCAGTCTTGTTCCTGGCACTAGTTAATCCATTAATGCTTTTGAGTGGTGAAAAATCTTTCTGAGATGATGAGCAGCTTTACATATTCCTGGTGAAAGAAAGATAAAGTTGAGTGTCATGATACGCTCTAAATCCTTTGCAAATCAATATCTAGTTATTGAAAGAAAGGAGCAGTCAAATAAACCCTTGTAGGAACATACAGTACGATATCCAAAGGTGTACCTTTACTGCTACTTAATGAAACTGGTTCCTCGTAATACGGATAATATATGTACTGTAATGAGCTAAGCTCTTAAATCACACAGATTTTTCCACTGGATATCTTGCTCAAGACATCATGGAGTATTGGTACATTTTCTTTTGTGCAAGTAACTTCAAGTAACCCTGCGTTATTTTCAGTTATTACATGCATATATTTTTTATGATCAGCTGTTTCTAAGGAATAATTTCCAGAATTGGTGATTTTTTGTGCTAGATTATCATCAGTAAGGACAGGCTAAATGTTTTAGCTTCAAAAATGATTGCTCAAAGTCTTCTACTAAAAGAAACGTGTATATCAATGTATATTGCTCCAGTTCAAGTTGGAGCAAATACTCGTTCTAAGAAATGAAACAAAATTTGACAGTTTCAAACAGCCTTGTTCCAAATACACTTAGATTAGTCTGTTGGCTTGGGATTTTAACTAGGTTTTTGGGTTGGGTTTTTCTAGTTTAACTGATTAACTAATAGAGCAACAGAGGCCTGCTGGTTTGGAGGTTTTCAATGACAAAAGCAGCATTGTGCATTGTGACACAAGTACTAGCATTTTGCGATATGTGGGTAATATGACAATACAAGTTTAATAAAAATGAAGCTTTCATCATCCCCCTTCTCCCTGAGCTGCATTGATGTATTGGTTTAGACTGGGTGAAAAATGTTGAGAAGTTTAAATACAAGGCAGGCAGGAGACCACTCACAGTTGCATACTATGAAAATGGAAGGGTTCATGTGGGCAGATGAGTATTTACTTATTTATCACTTTTTAAAACTGCCCATTTCTCTCACAGAGGGAGGTGATATATATGTTGTGTTCTTTATTTTGCTTGCAGATAATGCAGAAATGTATGGATGTAAGTATATCTGTGTTTCACTAACAAGTATTCTAATGCTGCTGAGTTGTCCAAATGACTATATCCCTAGTACATTGTTTAGTGTCCTTATTTAGTGACTGCCTTGTTTAATGATTGTTTGCAATAGTGAAAAGGTAACTTTGCTAACCGTCCTCATATGCACAGTTTTTGCAGGTCTGTAAATTGAAAGAAACCTGTAGTAAAATCATAAGCACAGTAACACGTTTGCTTCATACCTGAGTTGCCATCCCAGTTGTGGTTGCTGAGCAAGGACTATCTTGTTAAACTTTGATTTGCACATACACTTTGTACCAGGGGTGAAATCTAAATTTTGTTACTACAGGTTCTGTGAGCGTGGCTTGGTGGGCGTGGCAGGGGAAGGATACTGCAAAATCTTAATTCTTAACCCCCTCCAGGGGAAATTTCCATTCCCACCCCACTCCAGAGGAAGGATATTGCAAAATCTTCATTCCCACCCCATGCTGGGGCCAGCCACAGGTGATATTTCCCAGTTCTCTGAACTGCTCAAAATTTCCGCTACCGGTTCTCCAGAACCTGTCAGAACCTGATGGATTTCACCCCTGGTTTCACTTCTCATCCAAGAAGTTTCTTCAGAGCTGAAGAAGCTTCTTGGATGAGATGTGAAACATCATCAAAGAAAAACCAGAAAGTCCAGTTGCCTCTTGAAAAAGCACCTTTTGGGGCAACCATGACCTGGATAACTGAGAATCTCCATATACTTTGGGATAAGTGAATACTACTACAGTTAGTGCTATATTTTTTTAATAAAGGAATGCATACATGTTCTATTCTTTGGTTTGTAGACAAACTCCCAATACAAATACACACAGAGAGACATGTACAACACCACCACAATGCATAATAATGATAGCTGAGATAGGAAAACCTAGGCTGTGATATTCTAAAACAAGAACTGATCAACATCCTTATTAAAACCAACAAAAATGAATGTATACTACAGATAATTAGGAGTCCTGTGTAAAGATAAGACATTGTAACTATAATGTGTACCTATGAACTCTGAGATTTCTACACTTTTGTGTGCGTGTGTGCGTGTGTGCACCTTCTAGCCGGTGTTAGCTCATAGGGATTGGCTGGACAATTCTTCCACTTTTCTTGGCAAGCTCTCGAAAGTGGTTTGCTATTGCCTCCTTCCTGGGGCTGAGAAAGAGACTGGCCCTTTGGGCCTATCACAGACCAAACGTCATGGTTTCCAGGTTGCTAGCCTGGTACCTTAATCACTACACCAAACTGATTGACATTTAGCTTCACAGATCACAAATTCTTGAGTGCCTATTTAGTTAGATAGTTTCATTAAAAATCCATTCCATGCCCTTATGTTTTATTATCTGTTTTAAATATAAAGTGATTTATTGCTGACAAGATCCCAGGGCAAATGGTCTCCATCCTGACTAACACTGTTTTCTTTTATGAAAGTTCTGCACTTGAATGGAAGAATACTGAAAACTAAGGCTAAGAGCATATAAAACACCATCTATACCCATGGAATTAATCTATTTCCAATTCTCCACATCAATTAGGTAGAAATGTAAAATGCCAAAATTTATTTTGAAGGAGGCAAAGAAAAAAATAAGTATTCAGAAGCAGGTGGTGTAAAATCTATAGTAACATATGTAGCAAGCTTAAAACTGTTTTTTTCCCTATAAATTTTTTTCAGCAATTCTTTGGGTCAATTCTACCCATGCTGCCATTTTCTTTTTGAAAATAGGCAGACACCATTTTTTCATAATCTATAACATACCTTCATTTAGCCTGGGTAATTTATTTATTTGAAATATTTACATGGCTGTACATCTTATACTAAACTCTGAATGGCTCCCAATTAAGAATTAACCAAACTAATAAAGATTATATTTAAAAAAAAAAAAAGAATTAACCAGTAGTGGGTTGCTCCCGGTTCGGCCCGGTTCACACGAGCCGGTACTGGTGATTATGTGACATCACCAAACCAGTTCTCCGTGACCGGGAACTGGGCCCGCCCCCCCTACCTTATATTTGTCTTTTATTTCCTTTGTTTTCGCCCAGTTGATAGGTGCTTTTGAGTCGATTGCTGCGCCTCAGCTGGCAAAAACTGCCCTGCGCTTGCGCATAGGGCTTTTTTGCAGCCAATTCCCACATCTCAGCTCTAATGCGCATGTGTGGAGTGCACGTTTGGCGATCACGCGCAAAGCACGTGCATGGAAAGAACCGGTAGTAACATCGGTTAGAACCCACCACTAGAATTAATACAATATAAAGCCATATTAAAACTATGAAAACCATAAACATCAAAAACAAAAGCCTGGCACCAAGTCAAATAATGAAATTCTTGAGTCATTTCACACTCAGCATGGTGGTTTGAGTGAAATATCCAAAAAGCCAAGATGATTTGCTCCACTGATCATTCATTAATGAATAACAATTGATGTCCAAACTTAGTGAAGCCTTTGACATGACAGTATGCGTTGTAATTAACTGACAGGTTGTAGCTTTGAATAGAATGAGTAGCATCAAACTCAGCTATTATAACATTGAGCTTCTGAAATCTGGAAGTTTCTACTACCTTGTGAAACAGATGGCAAAGAAAGTTTCTCACATTATCATGGGTAGATTTATAATAATGGAAGTTTTTCAGGCCAAGGGCAAAAATACATTCAAATTATTGTAATTGCAACACTTACTAGTAGGGTTAATGCAACATTCCCTGGGTATGTAATTATTTTTTCTATTCTGTCAGGTTAAAAATCACAATTTGGCAACAGTTTCAGACGTGTTCTGGGGGCTACATGTAGGCTTTCAGGGGCCACAGATTGTCTGCTCCTATAATAAACCTCCCTCATCTTCATTAACATTACATTGTAAGTGGTTCTAATATCTGATTCATTCAAGGTGCTATCATAACAATGGTTCAGCAGGTGGCAGCACATGGTTGACCTTGTTTGGGCTTAGAAATTTAGTTTGGTCAGACTGGTTGTTGGCCCAATGACAAAGTATTTCTCAGGATTACAAGCAGGACTGGAAAGTAAAAAGAAAAAAGAAAAAAAAAAAAAGCTGGTATGACAAACCAGCATATCATTCCTTAGAAAACATCATTTCTGTGTCCATGCAGTTAGTTAGTTCAACTTTGAGACAACTTTTGTTGTTTGACCACTGTCAGTAAAAGTAACAGTTGGAAACTCTTCATTTTTTTCACCACCCAGATGGTCTAATGCAGTGATGGTACACTCTGTGCCGAAAAAGTTGCACAGAAACGTCACACACGTGTGCGCACGCTCGTCAGGGCCACAGTCTGGAAAAGCCGAACTTCCGGGTTCTAGCCCGCATGCGCAACTGACCATCAGCTGGCCGGTTTGCATGCGCAGGGTGGTTTTCGGCACTGCTGCCCGCACGAAGGACATCTGATCATTGTGTGCGCATGTGTGCCAGAAACCTGCAAGACAAATAAGTAAGGCCACGTGTGCTAGGCAGCATGGCTTTGTGTGCCACTTTAGGCACACGTGCCATAGGTTCACCATCTAATGGGTAGGGAAAGAGAGTGCACTGAGTGAACATTCCCTTTCCATGTCAGAAGGGGGATTATCAAGTTCACTAGTCGGTCTATAGACTCCTACTATGGGTATGGATCAGGGGTGGGTTCTACTTACCTTTACTACCGGTTCTCTTCATGCACGTGCTTTGCGCGTGATCAGCGCGCAAATGCGAGCGAAGCAAGCATTCGCGCCGAGCGCACGCTCTGTGCATGCGCACTAACTT
>JANHFM010021914.1:0-11163 GCA_032468115.1 Grayia smithii | reverse complement strand
GTTTTTAAATGTTTGTATATAATAAAAAACTTTTTTTTAAAAAAAAGAATATTATAGACTGTAAGAAGAATCACTCAACTCATTCTGGATCAAATATAAACTGATGTATATACAATATATATAAACTGAGTGTTCCTGTCAGGTCATGATCAGGAAGCATCAACTCACATTCTGTGGGCATATGATGTAAGCAGGTGACGGACTAGAAGAAAAATTACTTATCAAGGTTGATGAAATACATGAGATGGACAGAGAGAATCCAGCAAAGAACTGCATCTCCTTTATAAATCTTAAATTATCACCAGGACCAGATCAAGATGGAGGACAAGGAATCAATTCTCATGCATTGTTTTGGTTATTTATTTTGTTATGTTGCTATTTACAATGTAGGCTTTCTACAGATGATAAATGTAATAAATATCTTATAGTTCAGCTTTTGAGAGAAATTCCCCTATGTGTCAATCTGAAAATGCTACAAACTTGGAGAACTTTAGATGGTTCCCAATTATGTCAGTGCCATGTTTGTTCATCATCTGTATTGTGAAGTTTTCTCTAAAGTCAAAGATGTTATTAACAAAAATGTTAATAAGATTTGTTTGCTCTGCATTTTCCTGAATTTCTCTGAGCTTTTGATACCAAGTGTAAGTCATTGTTTTAGCCTGTTTAAAGGGTTGCTTAATGTATGTGAAGGAAGTACTTTGAAAGGTAATATATCACAGTAAAATAGATTGAGGTGCACTGTATTCCCCAAGGAAAGCCAGGCTGATCTTACATTTCACAGTGAAGAATAGTAAAGTCTGTATTTAACAGTAAAGAAGGAATGAATGCCTTGTTTTATCAAATAAAAGAGCTGGAGAAAGTTGAGGTTGTTTACAAGACATTAATGTTTCTCTAACAATCCAAAGTGGATCATATGCAAATGCTTTATAGAAATAAAGTGATGACAGCCCACCACTCTCAACACACAGGCTAATATTTATATGTTTTTCCTATGTTTGGATTATAAACATATTTCATAAGGCATAAAATGATTTCTGGAATAGAGAAGAGCATCTATTACATTCCATTTTGGCTCATGTCCAAATGGCTAAGCAAAGCCAGACCTAACTAATTCTTAGATGAGAGAATACCAAGAAATCTTACAGGAAATGGGAAGAAAAAAATCTTTGGAAGAAATAAATGGCAATGCATTTCCATAATGTTGCCAAACATGTCTGTGGTTTAACTGTAGTTGAAAAGAAGAAAGTGTAGACAATTAATGTGGCAATACCAGGGACAGTAAAATGGAAGACAAAGAACTGGAAAAGATAACTAAGTATCAAGATCTGAAAATCAAATTAGAACAATGGGCATAACCCAGTCATTGTGGTACCAGTAGTTATTGGCACATGGGTGCCACATCAGAAATACTGGGCGGCACTTAGAAAATCTGCGCATTGACAAAATCGCCATTTGCGTATTTAAAAAGTACACACTGGTTGGATCCGCACTTACATTACACTGGTACACTCCAACTTCTTAGATTCTTGGGAGGAACTCAATGCGTATGAAGGCCAACACCAGCTAAAGAGTTGGCAACTGTGATTTCACGTTATTGTGTATATAATATTAAACCAATAAATAAGTAAACAAATTAAGCCAGACTTAAACTTGACTCAAAGGAAACTTCTGCTCCAGATGTGAAAGTATGACATCACCTAGCCACACGAACTCATCTAGAGTCAACAGATCATTTTTCAATCATCAGATAATTTGGAATCCTAACCATCCTAGTAAGCTCCAGTGAAGTGCCCAGTATGTTGATTATCCATCTGTCTCTTCCTATGATCCTGGACTAATTTGGAAGCAGCTAATAAGCCTGGAAAGTCTTCTCTTTTTTACCATTTTACATAGAATGGCTGAATAATGCTGTATTGGAGGTTATCCTAGATTGATTGATTTAATATGCCACCATAATCTACATGGTTGTCTGACAGGGTACAACAATAAAAGCAGCATTAAAAAACAAAGCAATGTCATCATACAAACCACAGATGGTGTTCATTCACCCTTCCCAATGTCCTCGACAAAGGTCTGTTTTTGCTCATTTTTGAAAGGTGTTAACCCGGCTTCAGAATAGAGGCTCTTCAGAATAGAGGTTCTTCCAAAGCATGAGGCTAACAAGAGCTCTTGGCATGTGTACCTCTCAGTAAATGGGAGAATACTACTGTGTTTCCCCAAAAATACAAGCTACCTCACAAACAAGCCCTAGCCTGATTTTCATACCTGTACCTAATATAAGCCCTACCCCCAAAATAAGCCCTAGTTAAGCCCTGCCCACCGTCAGGTTGTACAAAGGGTGAGGCACAGGCATAAAAATCAAGCTAGAGTGGGAGTGGGTGGGTGGAGCTGTCCCATGTGCCCTGCAGCTGCTTACCTTAGGACTTCTGCAGCTGGGCTTCCCATGCCCCAACACATGTTGCACCACTGCCTGACATCTTCTGCAGCTGCTTGTGGCTGCTTGCAGCTGTTTTGAGTTTTTTAAGGGGAACCCCATGCAGTCCATAATGTAATAGTGCAATAGTTGGATAGTGATTATGGTAGTTATCTCTTTTGTCAGAACTCTTGCTCAAGATATGATGGAAAAAGTGCATTAGCTACTGATATCTTGGGCAAAGTTCAGACATATAGCCGACCATGTTATTATGCCATTTTGCCTCAAATGTTTCAGGTATGAAATGAGGATAATAGAATTCCTAGCACAGTTTTACGAACTGTTAATCATACAGCAATTCTCCAGAATGGAAAGCATAGAAAACTGATATTCACTAATCGTTAGGATGCTTCGCCATTAAATAACTCAGATTCAGTTATTGAAAATGGTGGTGTTAAAGTGGTCAGAGGTGGATGGTTAGACATCTGCCAAATCTCACATCCCACAAGGAAGACTTACAAGTAATTTGTCACTGATGCAGATCTTTCACATTTCATGAAATAAAAGAGAAGTTGAAATAATGAAATGTGTACTGCTTTGGAATACTGTGACATGGCCTAAAGCTTAGAAACAAGTGCACAAAAAGGGGGTCTTCCCTGCGGCACTTAAGGAGGCAGTGGTTCGACTCCTCCTCAAGAAGCCTGCCCTGGATCCAGACTTCCTAAATAACTACTGTCCCGTTTCCAACCTTTGCTTTGTAGCGAAGGTTGTTGGGTCTGTGGTGGCACAACAGACTATCTAGACCCGTACCAGTCAGGGTTCAGGCATGGTCACAGCATGGAAACGGCATTGGTCGCCCTGGTAAATGATCTCTGGCGGGCCCGGGATGGAGGATATTCCTCCATTCTGGTCCTACATGACCTCTGCAGTGACTCAGGGGGTTGGGGGGTGGGAGGCACTGTTTTACAGTGGTTCTCCTCCTACCTTTCGGGTTGTTTGTAGTTTGTATGGGTGGGGGGACAGAGATCCTCCCCGAGGCCCCTCACATGTGTGGTACCTCAGGGATTGGTTCTCTCTCCCCTGCTTTTTAACATCTACATGAAGCCACTGGGTGAGATCATTCGTGGTTTTGGGGTGAGGTATCATCAGTATGCTGATGATACCCAGTTATACATCTCCACCCCAGACCACCCCAGGGATGCCCTTTCCGTGATGTCCCATTGCCTGGAGGTGGTACAGGTCTGGATGAGTAGGAACAGGCTTAAACTCAATCCCTCCAAGACTGAGTGGCTGTGGTTGCCGGCGTCCCAGAATCTAGAGCCCCCATCATTTGTGATGGGGGAGTGTTGCTCACTCCCTCTGATAGGGTCCACAACTTGGAGTCCTCCTGGATTCACAGATGTCCTTAGAAGACCATGTGACAGCCATGACCAGAAGGGCCTTCACCCAGGTTCGCTGGTGCGACAGTTGCGCCTGTTCCTGGACCGGGATGCCATTCGCACAGTCACTCAAGCACTGGTCATCTCGCACCTAGACTACTGCAATTCCTTCTTATATGGGGCTGCCTTTGAGGTGTACCCAGAGGCTTCAATTAGTCCAGAATGCAGCCACGCGGGTAGTTACGGGAGCTTCCCGTTACGTCCGTGTGACACCTCTCCTGCGCGAGCTGCACTGGCTACCATGGCTCTCCGGATTTGCTTCAAGGTGCTGGTACTTACCTGTAAAGCCCTACATGGCATCAGCCCAGGGTACTTGCAGGACCACTTTCTGCCCTTATCCCACCACCCTGTGCGCTCACACAGGGCTGCGCTCCTCAGGTTACCATCAGTCAGGCAATGTCGACGGGTGGTGCCCAGAGCGAGCGTGTTCTCTGTGGGCGCACCGACCCTCTGGAATGAACTCCCCACTGACCTCCTGACTGCTTCGGCTTGCCTGTTTCACCTCAGGTTTTTCACCTCTGTGTTATTAGCCACAAACTTTTCTCCTCGGCTGACCCTCCCCCAGACTTTTGTTCCAGGCACATTAGCCACAGCCACTCCGTCCCAGTCCCTTCACCATGGCCCATTTGTGGAAGTACAGTTCATGTCGTGCTTTTGGCCACCCAGGACAATTCAAAGCTAGCCAATCGGTGCAGGGACTTGGGGGCTTTGGGAGTGGAAGAGCAGGGACTGCAGTTCAGAGGGAGGCTCAGGAGGGCCAACAATACCTTCCTTTGTCCAAAGTGCCTGAGACAAGGGCTGCTTTGCATCCCTTTGCCACAAAAGACAGGGGAGGGGGAGCAGGCTGTAGAGTGCAAGGGATCCATCAGGTGGGGTTCCCAGGGCCTCTCTCTGTGGAAGAGGGATAACTAGATGTAGTTATCCAGATGATAATAACCCAGACGTTATTATAACTAGATGTAGCTTCAGGCTGGAAGGGACCCCAGAGGTCATCTAGTCCAACCCCATGCTCTAGCAGGAAATCTTATATCATCAGGGTTATTTTGATGTTTCTAACAGAGAGGAAAATTCCCAGAAAAGGGAAGGCATATATCTATAGTAAGTTACAAAAATATCAGCAAAATAAAGATGCACTGACATCATATAAATTTAATGATTTGTGCCCCAACCTCTGGTTATGTCTTGGCATGCATGTTGGCATTCCATTTTCTCCTTGTAGTACCCCATAGAAATACATTAAGATTAAAACTGAGCTAGGTTTTTGTTTTCTTGGCTCAGCTTCAGTGTATTGGAAAATGCATTACATCTAACCTTTTCTTTGAAATGTTACAAAGCTATATGTTCTCAACAATATATTTTCTATATAGCAGAAACTATAGTCTTACAACATCAACCAGCAATGCACAACAGTCTTTCAAAGGGAAAAGGAGATGTAGCTTTTCACTTTCTCCTAACAGGAGCTACTCAATTTTTTAAATACAATCAAAATACAATTTTTAATTTACCTTTTTGTATGAAATGGGAAAATGATTTTTTGTTATTCAAGGACCTGTGGCAACTCAAGGCAGGGCAGCAATTAAAAGATGAGATCAGCAGACATGAAAATGAATGCAGATAATCTTTAAATTGTTTTTCAAAGGTTACAGGGTGAAAGTTTTGGCAATATGGAAGTGTTGTTACCAAGATGGCATGTTTTTTTAAATACCATACAGTCAGAGATGCTTTCAACAATTTTACTTTTATAATTTCAGAAAGTTGTAATAAGGAAAAACATTCAAATTAAGATAATGTTGCATAGTTAGTTGCCATATTTAATGTAGGCTTCAAAACTTCAATTTAATGACTAATTTCCTATCTCCTGCTCTTTATGACCTTTCCCAAAAGCAAATAGTCTACAGGCAAAGAAAAATCTACCCAAGCTGTCTTCAATCGTCTTATCACAATTTTTGTTTCTAAATTCAGAAGAAAGCATGCTAAAAGAAATATGCAGGAAGCAGCTTCAAGAAATTATTTTGTCCAATTAACAACAATGTGTTTAGAAACTTTTTTTCCCAGCACATCAGTCTTGTAGCTGATATATTCTTCCATATATAACACTCCAGTCCTCCATAACACAATAAAAATTAGTTATCATCTAGCACTGCACATCTTTTCTACCAGTTTATGCAGGGCCTATGATAAGTAACTAAGCAATGCACATAAAGCACATAGAAATTCTTGCTGGAGAAAGAACACCAAAGGCTGAAAACATTTTTAAAATCCTCAAGGATGCAACAATATTTTGAGATTTAACCAATGCAAATACATTGTTTTTGAAAATTTGAACCAAATCACCATTTTGATTCTTTGAGTTAGGAAAACCCTCCCCCCATTCCTCAATGGCTGCATTCTCTTAGAAATAATTTGTCAGAGGTAGCACAATACAGAATAAATCTCTTCTCCTCATTCTCACCTCTATGCTTATTTTAATTTTACTCAGGTTGGAGCACTGAGGAGGAGTAACTTGGAGCCCTAGGTCTTTTGGGGCATTCTCAGAGCCTCCCACCCCCAGGACAGCTTTATTTCCTGCCATTTTGAATGGGGAAACCTTTGAGCAAATGTAACCTTTGAGCAAAAAGGTAAACCTTTGAGCAAATGTATCACAGAAAAATAAAGGGAGGGGTGTGCTGATATGATGCGTCTCACAGGGCTCTGTGGGATCAAGGTGAAATCCAAGCTGCCAGGAGGTCCGGATGAACCTAAATTGTCTTGGAGGGACAATGAAATCTCCCTCCGAGACAATTTCTCAGGGAGCCTGCAATCTTCCTTATTGATCTGGAGAAGGCTCTCAAATTCGATGGGAAGGAAAAGATGGCCATTACGTACTGGACCGAAGCTGTGACAGCTACCAGAAAAGAAGCATGGAAGATTGATGACAGTGTAATCGAACTGGGTGAGAGACTTTTAACTTTAATGGAAGAAAGCACCCTGGAAAACATCTGGGTGAAAGTGGGGCCCAAAAAGGAGGAGATTGAACTGTTTTATTTCCACCTCCTGAGAAAAGCAGCAAGGAAAACTTAAAGAGCCATTTTTAAAGCAGAAAGTTAAACTCTTTTTTTTAAAAAAAAGAGTGGAAAAATTTGCAACTAGGAAGCCGGACTGGGTACCTCAAACACAATACTGATTAATTTAGAAGCTTTTGGGTACTAGAAAACTTGGGTATACAGAATTTTCTTTTTTATTCTATTCCTATAAAATTTGAACCGGGGCACACTATACAAAAGGAGGAAGAAAAGAGAGAAGCAGAGCTACAGAGCCATCTACAGGCAGAAGTGGAAGTGGATGCTAGGAGATACAAGGGAGAAAAAGGAAAAAGCATACAAAATACATAACCTTAGAGACTGCTAAGAACTGACTGCTAGATAAATAATTCTTGTGTTACAAGTTTTTTAGACTGAATAACTGAGATAGAGAGCAAAACACTGAGATCTTCTATTCTTAAACATTGTGGCTCTTGGAACTCAAATCGGAATATAACAGACAAAGCCAAATAGAAGCTAAGAACAGCAAAATACTTCCCTCTTATTTTGCTCCTGCTCTGTGAACTCTCTATCTGTGAATATAAAATAACTGATGGTTAAATTTTTGGGCTTGGTGGGCCTGTGTGAATTACAATTTACCAACTTATTACCCTTCTTTTTTATAAGAAAGGATTAAGGTTTGAAGAACCTGAAGAAAAACAACAAGAATGATGGGATCAAAAGATTGATAACCTTTGGATTACAACTTATTTTTATTTTTTTCTTCCTTGGATTACCCTTTACTTTTTGTGGATTATTAATATTAAAATATTTCAAAATGAGGAGAGCACCATCTGTACCATCTTCAGCATCATCATCAGCAACATCTAGTCCATCAGGTCAGAGGTCTTTGGATGTTATGTTACAGCATGAAAAAATGAATGCGATGCAAGCAGAATTAAAAGTTATGATCCAAGCCCTGCATGATGACTTTAAGGAAAGAATAGAGAAAGTAGAGGATAAAATAGAGAATATTCAACAAATGATGGCAAATAGTGAACAATGCATGGAGAAAGTAGAAGAGAAAGCTGAACAAACAGAAAAAAGCGTGATAGAAGTTGACTACAGACTTACATTGGCAGATAAAAATAAAGAAAGAACAATAATATCATTAGAGATGGACAGAGTGTCAGCGTTTCAGAAAACCCCTCTGCAATGAAAAACTCTGAAGCAAACATTTCTCAAAGTTCTTTTTTTAATTGAGCAAGTAAACTGGCACATCTGGGGATACCTGAATCTGAGAGTTCTGGATTTTTCCTCAGTAAATCAAAACCCCCAAAACCATCCCCTCAATCGTCAGTCGATCACATGCTCCAATCACCTTTGTGCCATCTCAATACCTCACTCCAACTACTCCTTCTCCAGATGCAGGATCATCCTGACCTTGACCAATAGGAAGAATGCTATTTTGTCTAACATCATCCCTCTCCAAAATCCCTCCTCCTACTTTCCCACACAGGAGAAGGTGGCAGTGTGGAATCTTTCTAATATGGCTTCAAAGCTGACAGGCGTGTCCCCCCTACAGAAAAACCAACACCCTGAAAAATAAAATGGGCAAAACACAAAAGAAGGGGTTAACGCATTGTACATAAACCCGTTTAACCCCCTCTCCCCCCTCCAGGAGGACCCCTTAGTTTGTCAGGGAATTTATCATGAAATTGTTTTACGAGCCTTTCAGCATTCACATCCCAAATTTCACCCGAATAGCTTCAGACAAAGGGTATTCTTTCCATTATACCAAATACTGTAATCGATCCCCATACAGTCTAGAGTCAAGGATCCTCTTAACTTCATAATGAGTCTCCCCTTGTACTACCAAAGGAGGGGGTGGAGCAGCTGGTAGCGGCCTTACATTTGATCATATTGCTGGTTTCAATAAGCTACTATGAAACACTGGGTGAACTTTGCCTAGTATGCAAAGGTGGCTACGTTGGACAGTCACGGGGTTAATCACTTTCCCTATAGGAAAGGGGCCAATGAATTTGGCTCCAAACTTCTTGCTAGGTAACCTTAATCTTAGGTATTTGGTGGACAAATACACCTCATCGCCTATCCAGAAAGGTGATTGGAGGGACCAGTGTTTGTCTGTCTGAGCCTTATATTTCTCCACTACTTCAGCTAAAGCTTTCTTAGCATTATCCCAACCCTTTTGTAATGAGGCCATCCATTCTGTTAGGAACATGGAAGTGGGTGGTTCTCTAGGCAACACAGGCATTGGTACGAAATCCATGCAAGAAGTTACTTAAAGAGGAATCAACCCTGTACTACTGTGTACTGCATTATTGTAAGCCACTTCTGCGAATGGTAACAAATCTGCCCAGTTCTCTTATTGATAATTTTCATAACATCTAATGTATTGTTCCACCACTGCATTCAATTTTTCAAAGGCTCTGTTAGTCGATGGATGAAAAGTGAAGCTAAGTCCGTGGGATGACCCAGGGACCTTAACAATTCCCTTTAGAACTTTGCAGTAAATTGGACCCTTCAATCTGATATTATTCTCCTTGGGACCTCATGTAGTTTGTAGATATGCTTCATGAAAAGTTTTGCCAGCTTTTTGGTGGAGGGTACTCCATTTCAGGCATTGAAGTATGCTTGTTTGGAGAGTAAATCAATGACAGTCCAAATCATCTTATTTCCTCCACTCTCAGGGAGTTCAATGATAAAGTCCATTGCAATCTCCTCCCAGGGTTTTGTAGGTTCGGCCACGGTCTGGAGAAGACCAGGAGGCTTTCCTGCTCTGGACTTCATGGTTGCACAGGTGGTGGAGCTTTTAACATAGTCCTCTACATCAGCTTTCATTCTTGGCCACCAGAATTGTCTTCTAGTCTAATGGAGGGTTTTTAAAGTGGCCCCCTAGACACAAATCATGACTATGCTTTAGTACCAGGAGTCGCATGTAGCTGGGCACATAAATCTTACTCCCCTTCCAAGCCAATCCCTGCCTTAAGGTTAAGTCCGTCTGGTTCATCTCAAACTAGGCATTGTTTGAGAGCACTGCTTTTAACTCTGCTGTCAACTTGTCTTCTGCGGGGTCGGAACCACAGTGCATTTGCACTCTAGTGCATGTTGGATGGCTGGATGGGGTTCAGAGATCATGGCATGCAGTACCTCTTCCTGTGGGCTGTCAAATTGGGGTTTCTGAGACAAAGCATCAGCTAATAGGTTTTCCCCTCCCAGGATGTATTTCAGGGTGAAGTTAAAGCGTTTAAAATATTGAGCCCAGCGAACCTGCTTGTGGGAAAGCTTCCGAGGAGTCTTCAATGCCTCAACATTTTTGTGGTCAGTCCACACTTTGAAAGGTACCTTAACCCCCTCTAGGAAGTGTCCACGTTAAGAGAGCCCATCACACCGCAAAACCTTCCTTCTCCCACACCACCCATCTGTGCTCAGTGTCTATTAATTTTTTCGATACATAAGCAAAAGGCTTTAGTTCGTCTTGAGCATTTCTCTTGAAGCAGAATAGCAGTAGTGTCACGTTACTAGCATCAGCTTGGATTATGAACAGTATTAGGATCAGGGTGCTGGAGGATTGGGTCCCCTGTGAAGAGGCATTTTAACTTGTCCAAGCTAGGATTTTTGACAATCCATTGTCCAAGCTAGGGATTGGCTAAGCTTTGGCTTGGTGGGAGACGGACCGGTCTTAATAATTCCATCAAAGGGGGAGCAACCTCAGTGAAGGAAGGGATGAATTGTCTGTAGAAATTTGCAAATCCCAGGAAGCTTTGAAGTTGCTTACAAGTTCATGCAGGTTGCCAGTCTAGCACTGCTTTCACCTTCCCTGGGTCCATTTCGATTCCTTGATTCAACACCCAGTTCCACAGGTAATCCAAAGACTCTTTATGGAACTAACATTTTGACCGCTTTGCATAAAGTTTGGCTGCTAGGAGTTTTTTCAGCACTTGCCTGACTAATTTGACATGTTCTTCCGTATTTCTGCTAAATATAAGAATGTCATTGAGATAAAATTGATCCAAGATGGCACCGCTGAAGGCTGCCTCGGTGAAATGCTCTCTAATGCTTTCTTTATTTTTAATTATTCTCTGCAACTCACTACAGATCTCATACACACGAGACCATCAGCTAAGAATTAAGCAACATTTCTTTAAGGAACAGCTTTTTGTGATCTCTCTCTCACACACACACACATACACACACACACTTAAGAAATAAGAGAAATAAAAGCCCTCTGCCTTCAATTTTCCTAACCAACATACATTCACTTGCTAATAAGATGGATGAAATACTCCTT
>JANHFM010021857.1:0-11168 GCA_032468115.1 Grayia smithii | reverse complement strand
AAATTCCTTGTGTGTCCAATCACACTTGGCCAATAAAGAATTCTGTTCTGTTCTGTTCTGTTCTGTTCTGTTCTGTTGTTCTATTCTATTCTATTCTATTCTATTCTATTCTATTCTATTCTATTCTATTCTAAATACTGTCAGAAAATGCAGCGCCTAAATTTCAGATAGAAAGATATCTGATCATTGAAACATTCAAGAAACAAATCTGAAGAAAAACAGCCTTAGGGCTGACCCTAGTTCCTCTAACAAATATGCAAACACACTCTGGTTTCTGATTTGGTATGAGAAGTCCTCATGAGGTTGGGTTCATCCTGCCAGTCTATTGTTGAGGCATCTTAAAGCTCAGTTTTAAAAGAATGTTTTCCTTCTTTTCCTAACACAGTTTTTATGGTGGGCATGAATTAGTGCTCTCCATCAACAAAATGGTTGATGTGATCAAGGGCTCAAACGTGCCTAGCTCCTATGGACTACTTAGGTTGCTGTGATCACATCCCTCTAGTTACAGGGCCATTTTGGCTTAGGCTGGAGAAGAGATGTAATATCTGGCTTCTACAGAGGCATCTCTGCCTATACAATACTTGATCAACATATTACATGGGCAGATGCTAGATTTGGTTTCACAAACAAGACTCTCTTCCTGGAAGAGCATCAATCCTATGCTGTACAAAAAGTTGTTTTAAACCAAGAAAAGTTCCAGCCACTTTTATATTGTTGATTCTATTCCCAATCAATGCATTATAGGTTTTCCACTGTTTCTGCCAACAAAGGCTTATATAACAAGGGACTCAACACTCTTTTGCCTTCTTGTGTATTGTTTTATCTACCCCGCAATTTACTTCCAGGTGCTGGTGGCTATGGCTGATCACTGGCAGCACTACCATTTCTTGAAGTACAAATTGAGAACAGAGCAACTCATTATTACTTACTCTTGTAAGTCTCATTTATGTAGTTCCATTAAATTTAATTAATTCCGTATTGCTTTTATCTTTTGTTCTAAAATTAGGTTCCATTTATGCCTGGATTCTAATTGATTCAGATCACTCAGTAATATAGTCTTCTTTTCTGCTTAGCTTTCTCTCCATTTGATGCCAGAGAAATAAACAAACCTGTCATGAATGCTAGCATCCTATATTGTAAATAAAGACATATCAAAAGATAAAATGATTTGGAATTTGCAACAATGGTAGGTTCAGTGGAAGAAAAAAAATCAAATTTACTCCTAGTTAGATTTAGACAAAATTTATGCACGATGTTTTATTGTTGGTATATTACTTCAGTTATGATATGCCAAACTATACCTGGGAAGATTCGGAGGAGGCTGGACCTGTAGTAGTAGATGATGCATGGTTCTCTTCCATTAGCTCATATTAAAAGATGTTATTTCTGTCTAGCAACAGGCCTTCTCTGTCACCTATCTCTTTAAGATGTATGTAAGTGCCTGCAACTGTTGCTCAAACTACTCTTGTCATATCATTTTTGGTCCTCATTGTTTACCAAGGCATTAGATCAGATACACAGGTAGACTTCCTAGAATCAGGGTCTGCTGAGATTGTCAGTTGGAAAGCTGACAGGTAGGTTCAAGACCCGAGCGCCACATGATGGGGTGAGTTCCTGTTACTAGCCCCAGCTCCTGCCCAACTAGACATTTGAAAGCATCCAATGCTATAACTATAAATAGTTATAGTTATGCTGGCCACATGACTACAGAAATGTCTTCAGGCAATGCTGGCTCCCTTGGTTAAGGAGATGAGTACTGCTCTCCAGAGTTGGCCATGACTGGACAGGGGAAACCTTTACATTACCTTTAGTAAGAGGCCATGCCAGCAGGAGGATTCCTAGCCTTGCCCAATAGAGAGAATTGCACAGCCAGTTTCTTCCATCTATTGCTCATGGCAGATGGTCATGAGAGCAACTACTGCTGTGTGCTCAAAAAAATTCAATCTGTAGCTGGATGACTGGAAATGTTACGCAGCTAGCCAGAAGTTAGGCAATAAATAATATTGAACTCTGGCCTACAGAGATCAAAATTATGCATTAATTCTAATCAGTGATATGGAAACTAAATATTTTCCTTGTCTCTGAAATAAATGGCTAAAACATTTGTACTCCAATTTCCCCTTCTTTACTCATTGTATTTACAGATGTTGTAGAAAACATAGTCAAGAAAGAAAAATACAAAGCCTCACGGTATGAAAAGTAAAGGTAGAAAATGTCTAAATTTTGGGCTTTTTATTGAAATAATTATGGGAAGATTAGAAATTTACTTTTATCATATGGTATGATGCAGTGGTGGGTTGCCCACGGTTCGGTCCAGTTCGCGCGAGTAGGTAGCGGTGACGCTGTGACGTCACCGAACTGGTTCGCAGCGTCCCGGACCCTGGCCCACCCGCGCGCCCCAACTCACCTTTTTTAAAAAAAATTGCCGAAATTAGTTCTCTGCGCATGCACAGAGCGCTTTTTCGGCGATTTTTTCTAAAATAAAGTTCCTGCGCATGCGCGGTAGTGCGGTTTACACGCACACGTGAGTGAAGGGAGCGCGCGTGTGCAAAATTTCGCACGTGCACGTGCACAAAGAAAACCAGTAGCGAAGGTGGGTAGAACCCACCCCTGGTATGATGCCCAGCCATTAAAAGAAGAATACACATATTAATGAAGTATCAAGCTATCAGCAGTTATTAGTCTTAAACTCTGTATTATCTTCTGAATCACGTGCTCCTGTTTTAAGTTGCAACAGTTAGAACCCCCAACTGCATTGTGCAATAGGCCAAGTGTAACAACTATCTTCCTAAGAAACTATTTACATTTGTAGTAGGTCAATATTACAAGATTTGAAACATCTTAACTGAAGTGTATAATTGATTTCAGTAGAGATAATAAAATAGCATAATTTGCAATATGGATAATCCATCAATGGGTTATATACAGCTGCCATTAGAACAAGCAATACTGGAGACATGGGCATTGGCTGGGGGTGGGGTCAAGAAGTGATAAAATATGTGCTATGTCACAGTGAATTGAACCTGTTCATTTACATACATGGCTCTGATGTCAGGATGCAAATATGTAAGAGTGAAGTTTAAGGATGATGCTAGCATGTATATGCCATCATTTTGCTGTAGCTTCGCCACTTAGATCTCTCTCTGTGTCTGCAGCCCAAACCAGCTCAGAGAGGTTGAAATAGCTTCTGGAGCAGATGGGGAGCTTACAAGAGGAATAACGATAGCACTTAGACTCATATACCTCCCCATGGTACTTTATAGCACTCATTGGATGGCTTACAATGTCAGCATATTGCCCCCAACAATCTGAGCCCTCCTTTTACCAACATCAGAAGGATAGAAGTCTGAGTCAACCTTGAGATCTGCCAGGATCAAACTCCTTACTGCACTCTAACTACTGCACTACCAGGGCACCTTATGGTAGACGGTAGGACAAAGGAAACTCTGGAGAAGTGAGTGGGAGTCTGTTGATGTAACCTTGAATGTTAGCCAGATATTATGTGTTCTGATGTCCCAAAAGCTTCACAAAACATTTAATAGAAAAAACACTGTGTTGATGATACAGTTATCATATATTAAACTTGTTTTCTCAACACTGATCATCTAGAAGACCTAGTGGCTTCCCCATATGTTAAGTCTCTTGTAAATTAGTCATAAATGATCTATTGATTATTTTCAGTTTGTTTAAAGTTATGACATAGATTTAAAAGAAAAAAAGGGGGAAATGAAGCAATAGGAAGTGCTGGATTTAACATAAAATTTTTCAAAATAATATTTTGTGAGGTAGCTCTACAATCTATCAATCAATTGATCAATCAATTATATGTTCAAATTATTATGAGTATTCCAATCTATGATAATTCAGCTATCAGTGAGAACAATCACATTATAGAGTAAATAGCAATACCAATAGCACTTAGACTTATATACCGCTTTACAGTGCTTTTACAGCCCTCTCTAAGCAGTTTACAGAGTCAGCATATTTCCCCCACCAATCTGGGTCCTCATTTTACCCACCTCCGAAGGAGGGAAGTCAGAGTCAACCTTGAGTCTAGTGAGATTCGATCTGCCAAATTGCAGGCAGCCGGCAATCAGCAGAAGTAGCCTGCAGTACTGCACTCTAACCATTGCACCACCGCAGCTCAACCTATCTATGTGTTCAGCAGATAGTATTATTCGGTATAACTTTACCATTCTGAGTTTAAATATAGTCCTTGGTGTCATGTTTTAAGAATAGTTTTGTTAGTAATCTCTAGGACCTCTCATTTGCCTTACAACAGCAATAGCAAAAATAAATCCAAATTTGTGAGAATTTGGATTCTCACAAATTTGAGAATCAGAGGCTTCCAGTAAATCTGAAATATCTAGCAGCTGGAAATTATTTGGTAGGGATTACTATATACATCTAGATGTTTGTACTTCAATAAAATTCCTCAAGTATGTCTTTCTTGCCTCATCAATTAATACAATTTCATGCAGAACTGTCAACCTTTCCTGGTAAACCTGAAAGGAAACTCAATGAGATGAGTTAATTTCACTTACATAATACAGAATAACAAAATTGGAAGGGACCATGGAGGTCTTCTAGTCTAACCCCCTGCTTAGGCAGGAAACCCTATACCACATCAGACAAATGGTTATCCAATATTTTCTTTAAAACGTCCAGTGTTGGAGCATTCACAACTTCTGGAGGCAAGTTGTTCCACTGATTAATTGTTCTAACTGTCAGGAAATTTCTCCTTAGTTCTAAATTGCTTCTCTCCTTGATTAGTTTCCACCCTTTGCTTCTTGTCCTACCCTCAGGTGCTTTGGAGAATAGCTCGACTCCCTCTTTTCTGTGGCAGCCCCTGAGATATTGGAACACTGCTATAACACTTGTAAGCGACATTAAAAAAAATCTTGCAAGTCTGAAGGTATGAACTTTTCACTGTCATTTTTAATGGTCTGATCAATTAGGTCCTTCCTAAGTTTTCTCCTCTGATGTTAACCTCCCGAGAGCTCCTCCCTCTCCTGTCTGATTGTTTTGTAAGCAGGATCTCTTCCCCTTATCTCTCAAGGTCATTTCCATATACTATTAAAGAACAGATCACTTAATCCCGAGTTTTACTAAAATGAGCATATGCAACTTTCTCCAACTGTTGAAATATAAGACATACAGAAAAAGTTTGACTCACTATCTAAACAGAGGTGATATAACCATGGCACAGGTTGTAGCTTGAAATGTTCATTCAACATACATTACGTTGGTTTTCAATGCACATTGGGTGGTGCTAGAATGCCAGCCAGTGTATGATAAAAAAGGAATCTGGTGAGTCAGAGATTATGTCTCTGTCACACTTCAGGAACAGGACAGTTAACAGTCTAAGCAGCCTAATCCTAACTTGTGTGCTAAACTTAGTGGACTTCAGTATTATACAAACCCAGTCTAGGTTGCAGTTTATTATAATTTATTGTATAAGCCCAGAAAAATTTATTAATTCAACATTATTTGGACACAGCCAGCATTTTGTTGTACTCAGTTCTCAGTAATTTTATCTGGAATGACCAAAAGTGACAGATAATGGGGTTATGAGATTTTCCTTTTTCTTTTCTTTTCTTTCTTGTAATCATTATGCAGAATTTTGCACAGTAGGATAAAAAAGCAGCATACTACAAAAATACAATTGATTAAAGGTAAAATATTTATGAAGAGAAAGCAGAGAATAAAGGGATAGAAAATCAAGAGTTTAAAGTTATCCAAAATATAATATGAATGCAAATCATAAAATATTAAAGAAAATTTAAATTGCTAAAATCATTAAATTCCTAACAAGCTAGATTAACATACCAACATTAAAATAATGGTATAATGAAATAATAGATAAGATAGTAATAGAGATGAAAGATGGAGAGGGAGAAGGAGAAGGAGAGGGAGAGAGGGAGAGACAGAGAGATCAAATATTATACTTCTGTCCTGAAGCATTCATTTTGATTTCCTCATAACTCTTCCAGAGGTATCATCTGCCTTATCTGCTAGTCAAAATTTTGTTACTTTGAATGCCTTTCATTTAACCTAAATATATATTATGTGTCATAATATTTCCTTGCTTTTAACACAGTCTTAAAAAAACCTATTTAAATACAGAATATTTCTGCTTCTCTGCTGACCTTGAAGACTATTAGAGTCCTCAAAGCAGGCCCCATAATATGTCCAAGAGTTTTCACCATTGACTGGTTTTCAATAAAAATCCATCTCGACTGCATATATATATATAAAAAGCTTGGAATACAATGACCTTGCTATATTAGCACTAAGTTTCTCAGCCTTGGCAACTTTAAGATGTGGGTGCTTTTTGCTGGGTAGGGAATTCTGGGAATTGAAGTCCATACATCTTAAAGTTGCCAAGGTTGAGAAACACTGTATTAGCAATAACTGCCCTGACATCTTAAACTAAATGTCTGACCTCTGCTTATGCTGCAACTTGAAAGACAGTCACAGCAATAAATTCCATCCCTCTGGAATGAGCATTAGAGGTGGTGTAAGATAATCACTATCTAATTTACTTTCAGTTCTAAAACTAGAATTGCATAAATTGCAAAATATTATGGGCATTAGCGATCTAATCCGTAGAACTCATAAATTCATTTGCCCCAAACTGAATTTTCCTAGATAATTCCTATTAGTGGATCCATTTAAAATAATCAGATCCAGTCTGCTGAATGTCTGTACAAAGCACAGTCTAGCATAATTACATTTTATGTCTTTGCAATGGCTGACTATGAAAGGAAGGGAAATTAGGAGAATAATGCTTTAGTCTGAAAGATTGCTTGACATCACTTGCCCTCTTCTGGTATTGAAATTACTACCTACCATCAAAAATGCTTCTGGAATCATCATTAAAACATTATCTATATCGCACTAACCTTCACCAAAGATGATTAGTTTACAGAGAGGTTATCAAGGGAAGAAAGTATGTATACACTTAATATGGGATTGACTTTAACTAATACTGCAATGAGAGACAGTCTATGTGTCTGATTCTAGAAACTGCCTGGAGAACTCTCTGAAGTTTTCTTGGCAATGTTTTTGGGGAGTGGTTTGCCATTGCCTCCTTCCTAGGGCTGAAAGAGAGTGATTGGCCCAAGGTCACACAGCTGGTTTGTACCTAAAGCAAGACTAGAAGTCACCATCTAGTTAATATACCAGGCAGAATAGAATAGAATAGAATAGAATAGAATAGAATAGAATAGAATAGAATAGAATTAGAAATAATAGAAATAGAATAGAAATGATGGAAGGGACATTGGATTTCTTCTAGGCAGGAAATCCTATACCATTTCAGACAAATGGTTGTCCAATCTCTTCTTAAAATCTTCCAGGGTTGAAGCATTTACAACTTCTGGAGGCAAGTAATTCCACTAATTAATTATTCTAACTGTTTCTCCTTAATTCTAGGTTGCTTCTCTCCTTTATTAGTTTCCACTCATTGCTTCTTGTCCTACCTTCAGGTGCTTTGGAGAATAGCTTGACTCCCACTTCTTGTGGCAGTTCCTGAGACTGGGAAACCCTCAGTTCTAGTCTTGCCTTAGGCATGAAGTCAGCTGGCTGACCTTTGGCCAATCCCTGTTTCTCAGTGCTAGGAAGGAGGTAAGGGCAAACCACTCCCCAAAAAACCTCACCAAGAAAACTGCAGAGACTAGTCCAGGCACTTGCCAGGAGTCCAAACTGAAGACACACCCACACAAATGTCATCACGGCAAGTTTCGACAGAAATTTCTAGGAACTGTAGTTCAGCAACACATGAATTCTTACAAGTTGCCCACTCTACTGTATAAATCTATTCTGTGTAATTATAGATGCATAATGGAGATGCATAATGGAGATGCAATTATAGATGCATAAACCTGGAGATGCATGGCAATCATCAGGCACAATGAACTGACTTTCTTCAGCTTTGGAGAAAGATTCAACTGCAAATGCAGTTGATTTTTGCTGACTGTATGGAGAAACACTCTGTCCTCCACCATAGCAGCCCCGGACAACTAGTTGGATAGTTGTTTGAACAGTAGAGTAATAATCAAGGAGATTCATATTATTTTATTGATACATTTCCTATACAGTGGTACCTTAGTACTCAACTGCTTTGAAACTCATCAAATTTGGTCCTCCATACATTTTGATGTGAAAATTTTGTCCTAGTACTCATCGTTTGTTTGGTACTCAACACACAAGCTAGAACTTGTCAATGTCAGCTGCCTTGTGACTCACTACATTATTCTTTATGGGAAAAAATTGTTCAGTACTCATCGATTTTGGTATTCATCACACCTCCCATAATCAATTAACAATGCATATCGAGGTACCACTATACAATAAAGGGAGTAGCACACTTACGATGGAAGAGACTGAACCTAGCCCAAGGATCAAACTGAGTAGAGTGACCCACTTTTTCTTTGTCAGTGATATCTCTTTTAATGTGACATCCAAATTTATACTATCCCTGACATCCCTTGGGTTTTTTTCCCCTGACACCTTCTTCTCGCTACAGGGGAAGGAACATAAATCACTGCATATTCTGGTATTAATAGATATTAATAAGGTCTAAGGCAGTGGTGAAATCCATTTTTTTTACTACCAGTTCTGTGGGCGTGGCTTGGTGGATGTGGCATGGCTTGGTGGGCGTGGCAGGGGAAGGATACTGCAAAATCTCCAGTCCCACCCCACTCCAGGGAAAGGATATTGCAAAATCCCCATTCCCATCCCACTCTGGGGCCCGGCAGAGGTGGTATTTGCCAGTTCTCCGAACTACTCAACATTTCTGCTACCGGTTCTCCAGAACCTGTCAGAACCAGACCAACGTGATTTCTACTCTCTGTGAAAAAGAAAAAAAGAAAAAAATCCCTCTTCAACTGCAAGAGTGACAGCCAGCCAGTCAGTCCTGAAAAATACACAAATAAAGAACAGGTTGCTTGTATGTTTGTGTGTGGGAGAGAAAGAGAGAAAGAAAGGAGAAGCAGACTTCTAAAACGATGCAAACCTGAATACATTAATCCTCCGGCCACTCGCTGTGTTAACGCAATCGCTTCAGTTTTGGTGGTGTGTGTATTTCTGAAGAATGGGAAAAACACCCTTCCTCTGGGCATTGCGTTTCTTTTATATTGCTTGCTGTTGGGTTCAGCAAGCAAGGAGAAACGTTCCACGTTGATGCTAACTACTAGGTACATCTGGCAACAGACAGCAGATCGCATGAGGGTAGAGCATAGAGACTGAGATTGCTACAGCAATTTGTAAGTGCATTCTGGTAGACACTTCCTCACTTTCATGAACTGGGAAATCCTTTGCTGTAATTGCTACCCTAATGGGCTTTTTAGAGGCAGGTGCCTCTAGTCGATCTCAAGCAGGGTGTGGAAACCGATTTTTAAACTTCCATTTATTTGTCGAGTAGCTGTGTAACGATGCCAAGGAATTCGAGTAATAATTAATTAAAAAAATGTAAATGACTATTGCAATAGGCACAGGTGATGTCAACCATCCAAAATCCTGTGAAATAGCTGCCTCCTTGTTGCTTTCAGGAAGACTGGCAGGGTATCTGTCTATCTGTCTATCTATCTATCTATCTATCTATCAACTGTCTGTCTACCTATCTATCTATCAACTGTCTGTCTACCTATCATCTAGCTACCCTCTAGGATAGGGATATGAATGTTTTCTTGCTTGCTTTTAAATTATGTATACTGTAATTTCTTTATGTTTTTTATTGTGAGCCACCCGGAGTCCTTTGGGAGTTGGGCAGCATATACATTTAATCTATCTATCTATCTATCTATCTATCTATCTATCTATCTATCTATCTAATCAGTGATTCTCAACCTTGGCAATTTTAAGAGAGGTGGACTTCAAGTCCACCTCTCTTAAAATTGCCAAGGTTGAGAACCATTGATCTATATCTTTCTATCTATCTATCTATCTATCTATCTATCTATCTATCTATCTATCTATCTATCTATCTATCTATCTATCGTGTCTGTCTAACTATCATCTATCATCTGTCTGTATCTATCTATCTATCTATCTATCTATCTATCTATCTATCTATCTATCTATCTATCTATCATCTGTCTACCTATCATCTATCATTTGTCTGTCTGTCTCTATCCATCTATCTATCTATCTATCTATCTATCTATCTATCTATCTATCTATCCATCTTAAATGATGGAACCCTTATCAACCCAGATGAGAAAAAAAGTAACGCTTTTAAATGAAGGGTCTCCTTCCCTTGATTTCATTGATTTCTACTTTGCCATAAGAAGGGGCATGATGGCTGAGCGGTTAAAGATGCTGAGCTTGTCAGCTGGAAAGCTGACAATCTGGGTTTAGACCCAAGTGCCGTGGAATGAGGTGAGCTCCTGATCCTTGCCTCAGCTCCTGCCCACCTAACAGTTCAAAACCATGCAAATGCAAATAGATCAATAGGTACCACTTTGGTGGGCAGGTAACATGCAGCTTTGGCATATAGCCATCCTGGCCACATGACCATGGAAAATATCTTTGGACAATGTCGGCTCCCTTGACCAAGAAACAAAGAGCACCATACCTTAAACAAAGAGCACCATACCTTAAAATCAGACATGACTGGACAGGGAAATCTTTACTTTACTTTACCATAATTATCTGATGTAAATGCGTGAGATTATAAAACTCTCTATTGCTGTACCAGTCAAGCAAATATTGGCATTCTGGATAAAAGATTTAATAGTTCTCTTCTTTTATTTTACCTCAGTTACAACAGACCATCCTGATAGCTTTCAATCCATCTCTTTATTTGTCATCTTTTTCAAGCAATAAGAAGAATTTTGACAGCATTCTTGGGGGCTGGATTTTCTGGGCAGAATTAGGACAAAATAAATGAACTGCACTATTAATTAAATCTGCATTAACATGTGCCAAATGCTATTAACACAACTGCTTTCCATCTAGTTAATTATTTCTCTCCTGTTTTATGTCAAAAATGACAAATTGGTGGATCAGAAATTTGAAGGTTTCTGGGGGCTACAGTCGAGATTTGGGGACACACGAAATCTGGAATCTTAGATTGCAAGCAAATAGCTATTCTATTCTATTCTATTCTATTCTATTCTATTCTATTCTATTCTATTCTATTCTATTCTACTCTACTCTACTCT
>JANHFM010021810.1:0-11173 GCA_032468115.1 Grayia smithii | reverse complement strand
TAAGAACCAACGTTCCTTCTCCGTATTGGCTGGAGACATCAGCCAGACTGGGACATACCAAAGCAATTGTCCCATTACGGGTGGGTCCCCCTCTGCCCAAGGAATCCCCTCCAGAATGCACCCTCTGCAGTACTCTGCGTCCAAAGGCGGCGTCCACCGAAGCAAATGAATCCACTCTATAGTATCTAATAAAGGGAGAAACCGAGGACCAGGTGGCCACTTGACAAATTTCCATCCACGAAGCTTGTGTGGCCCAAGCTGCCGATGTAGAAGCTCTGCGAGTAGAGTGAGCCGTTATGCGAAGAGGGCGCTGAATGGCACGGATGTCATAAACCTTGGAGATTGCGTGACAAATCCACCTGCCTATGATGGACAAGGAGACCTTGGAACCCAAGGATGCCGGCGTAAAGGAGACAAACAAAGCCTCAGACTTACGGAAAGTTGCAGTCCGCTTAATATAAATATGTAGAGCACGCCGCACATCTAAACAGTGCCAGTGGCATTCCAATGGATGGCGAGGATCGGCACAGAAATTTGGCAGCACTAACTCCTGCATTCGATGGAAAGGTGTATGTACCTTCGGGATAAATGCTGGATCCAATCGAAGGACCACACGGTCTGCGTGGAAAATATAAAGGTCATCACGAATCGATAGAGCCGCCAATTCTGAGATCCTGCGTGCAGATGTAATCGCGATGAGGAAGGTCACCTTACATGATAACAGTCTGAGACTGACCTCCCTCAAAGGCTCAAAGGGCTCCACCGCCAACGCATTAAGTACCAGAGACAAATCCCAGGTGGGATATCAGTGAATCACCGGAGGGGAGATGTTGGATGCTCCAGATAGGAAACCCTTAATATAAGGGTGCTGGGATAATGAATCCGTCTTGCCACAAGATAACACCGAGGCTAAGGCCGCCACCTGCCGGCGAAGTGTGTTAGGTGAAAGTTCTTGCCGGAGACCATTCTGCAAGAACCTCAGAACATGCACCACAATAGCCTGAAGTGGCTCAATCGAAGATCGAGAAGCCCAGGAACAAAAAGTCTGCCACGTGGCAGCATAAATCCGAGTGGAAGAACGACGTCAAGCTATGATCGTGTCGATGACATCATCGGGCAGACCATCTTGTCTCATAGTGCCCCGTTCAACCGCCAAGCAGTCAGTCGCAACCACTGGATGTCTGGGTGATTCAGTGAGCCCTGTGACAGCTCATCCGGCCAAGGAGGAACCCGCCACAGAGTGGCCACCAACAAGGCCTTCAGATCGGCAAACCACGGCCTCCTAGGCCAATGTGATGCCAGGAGCACAATCTCAGCCCTTTCGGAGAGCAGCTTCCGTATCACCCTCAGGTTGAGGGGAAGAGGCAGGAAGGCGTACAACAGCCCCCTGGGCCAGGGACTCCTCGGAGCATCCACACACTCCACATCAGGCCCTGGAAACCTGGCAAAGAATCGTGGGAGCTGTGCCATCTGGTAAGTTGCAAACAGATCCACTGCCATCGGGCCAAACTGTCCCAGAAGCTCCTGAAACAGCTCAGGAAGGAGTCGCCACTCTGCATGGTCGATCGTCCTGCGACTCAGCCAGTCTGGCTTTACATTGGTGACTCCGGTGATGTGCTCCGCGGTCAGGGAGAGGAGATGCCTCTCGGCCCAGAAACCGAGTCAGCGCGCCTCCAGAAGAAGACTCTGGGATCTCGTGCCCCCCTGCCTGTTGACATGAGCCTTCATGGCCACATTGTCCGTGCGGACCAGGACATGTGAATTCTGTATCAGAGGCCGGAAGTGACGCAGGGCAAGGTAGACCGCCCGAAGTTCCAGCCAGTTGATGCTGTGGGCGCGCTCTGCGATGGACCACTGGCCCTGCGCTATCTGATCTTGAAGATGAGCGCCCCAACCGTAAAGGCTGGCGTCCGTAGTCACGATGAGCCGGGCAGGCTCTAGAAAAAACTCTCCTCTGGCAAGAGCTGGAGACCTCCACCACGTTAGAGACTGAAGAACGTTTGGCAGTAGTGTCACTCGCATCCGTAACGTGCCCTTTCCTGCCTTCTGAAATGGGAGAAGAAACCATTGAAGTGCACGCAGATGTAATCGTGCCCAAGGGGTCACCTTGATAGCTGAGACCATCTTCCCCAGGAGAGTAGACAGGATAGCCAGCGAAGCTCTGCGTTCCAATTGGACCCGTCCTATCAGCTCCCTGATACTATCCTGATGCTCGGTGGACAAGAAAACTCTCCCCTCAACAGAGTCAATGATCGCTCCCAGATGAGTGATCCTAGTGGAAGGGTCTAAATGGCTCTTTCCCATATTTACAGAGAATCCGTGGTCCTGGAGGCAAGCAATGGTCACCTGGAGATCTCGGAGGGCTGATTCCCTCGACAAGGACTGGATCAATATGTCGTCCAGGTAACACTGGACACGGACTGGCACGGTCCGCAGATGGGCTGCCAAGGCCGCAAGCACCTTAGTGAATGTGCGGGGAGCAGAGGAAAGCCCAAATGGAAGGGCCCTATACTGGAAATGCTGTCCATCATAACAGAAATGTAAAAACTAACAGTGGGAAAAACAAATCGGGATATGGAAATAGGCCTCTGTGAGGTCCAAGGAAGAGAGGAGGTCACCCCTCCGAACACCAGCTAAGATCGAATGCAACGAGTGCATTTTGAATTTCTTGTAGACTATGAATTTATTCAGATGCTTTAAATCTAAAATGGGTCGCCACCCCCCCCAACGCTTTAGGGACGAGAAATAAATTAGAATAAAAGCCTGAACTGGCCTGAAAAACTGGCACCCCTTCAATTGCCCTGATTTCCAGGAGGTGCTGGATTGCCGCAGCCATAAGAACTTGACAGGTTGGATCAGAAGAGACCGGACAGGAGCTGAAAAAGGTCGGAGGAGATGATACAAAATCTAGGGAGAGACCATACCTGATTGCTCCCGTGACCCAAGCATCTGAAGTGATCTGATCCCATCAGTCGGCGAAGAAGGCCAATTTGCCACCGATGGGGAGATAAGAAAGGCGTCTATCGCTGGCGATGGTAGGAATGGCCCCCTCCCCCAGGAAAGGGCCGGTGACCCGAATAGGGCTTACCTCGTGCCGCCCTGTCCGGAGGCCCCCGTTGTCTAAAGCCAGAGGAAGGGTTGAATCTGGCAGAGTTAGAATTGTCTCTGGTAGGGACCAGGAGCCCGGAAATCTGACTTCCGATGAGCACTGGGCAGTATCTTCTTCTTGTCCCGTGTCTCTGTAAGCCAGGGCTCTAGAGCCGGTCCAAACAAATGTGCCCCCGCGTAAGGCACCGACACTAAATGCCACTTATGGCGGACATCCGCAGGCCAATGCCGCAGCCACAGGAGGCGACATGCCATGACAGCCGATGACATGGCTCTGGAAGCAAAACAAACCGAATTTAAAGTGGCATCGGCAGAAAATTGGACCGCCGCTATTACCTTGTTTATATCTTGTAGGAGCCGATGATCCTCCTGCTGCAGCTTGGTATGCAATTCCTGCAGCCACAACAACCCTGCCCTGTTGACAAAGGATGCGGAGGCCGATGACCTCACTGCCCATTCAACCGCGTGATGTGTGCGTTGCAGCACCTGATCAGAGTGCCTATCTTCCGGCTTGAGCGCCTCCTCGGGATCCCCTGGAAGAGAGGCGTTGGGCAAAAGAGCCACAATGGGCGCATCCACCACCGGCACCTGCAAGAGGGACGCCATCTCCGGCATGACATTAAAGAAACGTCTGTCCTGCTTAAACGCCACCGGAACAGAAGGAGCCAGGGCCCACTGTTTCTGAAGCACCGACAGAAACATAGGCGGAACCGGAACCACATCCACCTGTCTCACCGGTTCCGCAAACAGAGATGCCGAAGTGTCCTGTGAGGTGGAAGTGCCTTCCCCATGAGGCAGGCCACCTATCTTGGCTGCATTCGTGGCCTTATGAAGGAGGGACTTGAACAGAGCTGGAGGAAAGAGTCCCGTAAAGGGAGGCTGTTCTGGAAGGAGACTTTCATCCTCTGACAGCTCCTGGTAGTCCACATCAGGATCCTGCAGCTAAGACTGGCGACCCTTCCGTGATGAGGCAAGGGAGCTGTAACAAGACTTCTCCTCCCACTCATCCTCAGACATGGACCCATCTGACTGAAGAGGCGAAGAATGCCTGGGTCTAGAAAGAGCCTCAGCAATGCCTCTCTGGATGGCTCTGGCTACGTCCTCCTGCAGCGCTGGAGGCAAATCAGGACCTGAAGACTCAGAGACCTTTTTGGGTGCAGACTGAGGGGAAACCAAGGGAGAATGAGAGCCCCATAAAGCAGCCTCAGAAGCAGTCACCTGAGAGTTGTGCAGGGAAATATGGTCTGCACTCACAGCTGGGGAGGGAGACCGCTGCTTTGTAGCAATAGTTTTCCTTGCCTTATTGCAGATTTTCTGCAAAGCCAGGTGCCTCCTACGTTCATGCCTCTGAGAGGACTTAGAACTAAAACGAGGCTTATTCACAGTCCTGGGGCTAGAAGCAGCCTGAACAGACTCAGAAGCTGCCAAAGAAGAGTCCTGTCCCTGCTCTGCAGCGCAGTGCTGGCGAGGGGGGGATTCAGGGTCCCCAGCCCAGTTGGACTTGTCCTTAGCCTTAGGCATAATTGTCCTGACTGAAACAGAGAAATTATAGCACAGCACTGCTAAAGTCACTGGTGACTAGAAGTAGATAACACCAACCCTGCAAGGTAGACCAAGTGCCTACAGGGAAGGAAAAAACGCCCACCCGAATAAGGGTACTGAGCAATAGGACCAGTGAAGGGCACAGGAAAGGCAGAAGACCCTTCTACTCAGGGCAAGAATGCCTTGTCTCAGGGAAGCAAGCTCACCCCTCCAGCCAGCGATCCCACTAGAGTGGGAGGACGCCTGTGGCTTGATGGCCAAGGAACCTCAGGCACACTTCCAAAGCAGCCTGGGTCAGGCCAAGCCTCAATTTAAAATGGCCCACCACGCCCAGATATTAAAATGGCCGCCTGACAGGCCAGGAAAAAAAAGGCGCAAAGTGCGCTCCAGGAGCCAGCAGCCCCCAACACTCAATTCACAGGCAGAAAACATGCTGCCCAGCCGCCGCAGCCGAAATAACACATCTAAAGCTCTCCCTGATCCACCGGGAAGGAGTCCAAGGCTGCAGAATAAGGAAAAGCCTGGCGGCAAGGAAAGGCGCAGGCGAGTAGTGCCAGATCATTAAAATGGCTGCCGCAACCACCATGGGCAGCGGGCTGCTTCGGGCCAAACTTTTACACACCAAAAAAAACCTAAAGAAGAAGGGCAAATTAAAAGAAGCAGCCAGAACGAGGCTTAACGAGGCGGAAATGGAGCACGAGACTCCTGTACTCCTCCCTCGCCCGACCTGGCCTCGGAGCCGTTAAACTCCTCAACCCTAGGTATTTCCCTCGCTCTGACTACAAAGCAATAAAACAAAAAGGCTAAGTGAAGGGAAGAAACACGCACCCACACTCTTTCCAAACACACACAATTACTCACACGCAGGAAAAGTCAGAAATTCAAAGCACAAGAGAGAATTCTCCACGGAGAAAGGCTTCAACACATGCGTCCAGCAAGGGACCAAGCTGAAAGCTGGGAATCTACCCGGCAACAAGGGCGGTCTTAACAATTTGGTAGGCTAAACGATGGCTAAACGATGAGCAAAACCCAGTCTGGCTGATGTCTCCAGCCAATACGGAGAATAAACCTCCTATAAAGCCCAAGTACCCGGTAACAATTGAGTCACCCTCCCATTGCTAACATGACAAAAAATGGATTGGTGCTTGACTTGCTAAATGCAGGATCCAATGTGGAAGGAAATGTTTTGGCTGGCAGAGGGCTATCAAAACAAAACATTTGAGGGAAGCTTCCGGTGGCAAGGCACACGTCGGCGGCGGTTTTATTTGATTGCCAGCCCCGCGATTTCATTTAGCCGTGAAACAGCGACGATAAGCTCTTTTCACGGCTTAAAACTTTCCCCTTGGGAGAAGAGGGGGAAGGGAGCGTTTGGGCTAAGGTTGAGCTCCCCTAGACTCCCAGAACATCAAATCTGGGGCTCGGAGGGTGAGAGCTCCTGGGAAGCCTGAACGTTCTCCGGATCCAGGGACTACTCTGCTCTAAGCAGAAAAGGACGCTGCAACCACCCTGCAACAATAACCAATATTAAAGGAGCTTAAAAGCGGGCAGAGTGAAAACGGGAGCAACTCTAACAGCAAGTACTTAACTTTAACTCTGGAAATAGTAACTTTCTTTCTTCTGAGTCTTTCCTGAAAGTGAAAGGAAAATAGCGCCTGAATAAATCCTCAAGGGCATGAAATCGAAAGTGATGGTTAAAGAGACTGATAGTGCAGCTTAAGACCTCGGGAGTTAAACTAAAAGGAATAAGCATTATAAAAATACTTAATTAAAATTTGGAAGCAGTTAAAACAAATTGAGTGGCAGTTTTGTCAGTGGTGGAAAAGTGAAAGCTATTTATCTGTAGAAATGGCTTCTAGACCACCCAAACCTGGCCTTTCTAAAAGTGCAGGGGGGTCACCCGCACAGCAATCAAAACTGCAGACCCTGGCAACACTCACTCCAACAGACCCACCAGCAATTACATTAAAGGATTTACAGGATGCTTTTAAAATGCAAACCAGTGTAATAGAAGAAAGATTTAAGCAAATGTCAAAAGAGATGGGTCAAATTAAACAATCAATTCAAATTCAGAATAAAGAGATAAGGGAGGATATTGTACTGGCATTTCAGGGTCTGGCAAAGCATATTGTACAATTGGATGAAAAGGTGGAAGAAGTTAATCTAATTTAAATTTGGAAGATAGAATGAATGATACTCAAAATAAAATGGACAGGATGGATGAAGAAGTTATAATGCTACAATATAGAGACATGGAGTTTGCCTTGAGAGTAAGGGGAATGAAAGAGCAAAGTCAAGAAAATTTGAGAGAGATTTTTGCAGAGGTTTTTGCAGAAATATTGGGAATTCAACAAGAAGATCTCTCAATGGAAATTGATAAAATTTATCGTGTTAATTCTTGGATTGCCAGGCAGAGACAACTCCCAAGAGATATTGTAATTTATTTTACAACAAGGAAGACCCGAAATGAAATTATACAAGCTCTTTATAAAAACAGATTTCAAGTGGCAGGGCAAGAGGTTACAACATTGAAAGAAATTCCTCCAAAAATTTTAAGAAAGAGAAAGGAGTTTGCTTTCCTGGCAGATGAACTTTAAAAAAGGCAGCAACAGTTCAGATGGGATATTCCAGTTGGAATAGTGGTGAACTACATGGGAGTAAGATACCGACTTAATACAATTTGGAAGGCAAGAGATTTCTGTACTAATGTATTAAAAGCTGGATCTCCACCGTCTCCAAAAATTAAAAGAAGAAAAGAAGTAGGAGCAAGTGAGGCACAAAAGATAGATAAGCAGGCACAAGCTGAAGAAGTCTTGTTGTCACTTGAAGAAGAAGCACAGCAATCTGTTTATACATCACAGCCTTTGGTGGAAAAACCAAAAGAACCAAGGGATCAAAGACAGACTCGGGCCGCAACTAATTGAAGAGAACAAGAACAACAACTACAGCAATCTATCAAAGATCAAGAAGTCACAAAATCAGAACCAGTGGGAGGAGCAAGGTCAAAGAGGCAGATCCACCAGGATATGCAGGAAATGCTCCAGAAGCTTCAAGGTGCCAAGAATGGCAACTAAATTTTTAACATGGAATGTAAATGGTTTGAATTCACCACAAAAGAGATTGAAAATATTTCACTACTTAAAACAATTTAAAAATGATGTAACCTGTCTACAAGAAACACATATTAGAACAACAGATCAAAAATATTTAATAAAGTCTACACATTTTGTAGCAGCTGCTCCGGAAAAAAAAGGAATAGTTATCTATGTAAAGAAGGACTTGACAGCTAAATTAATTGAAGCTGATATTCAAGGAAGATATTTTATGATCGAACTCTTAATAAATGGAAAGCAAATATTAGTGATTGGAATATATGCACCTAATCAACAGCAAGAAAATTTTTACAAACTTTTACATACTAAAGTATTACAATGGGATTACAAATCGTGTATTTTAATGGTGTATTGGATACGCAAAAGGACAAAAAAGGAACTTCCCAAAGTACCCAAAATCATGCTAAGTTGCCTAAATCTTTTTTTGATTTGATGGATGACATGAAGCTGAGAGATATTTGGCGAGATCGACATGCAGAAGAGAAGGATTTTACTTTTTTCTCAGATAGACACCAATCCTTTTCAAGGATTGACTTCATATTAATAACCAATGATTTTTTTTCTAGGGTGAAGAAAATTAAGATATGTCCAAGAACCTTAACTGATCACAGTCCTGTATGGATGGAACTGTATCAGGATAAAGGAGAGAGAAGATCTTGGAGATTAAATGAAAATTTGTTTAGATATGAGGAAAACATAATAGAATGTAAAAAGCAGATGAAAGACTTTTTTATTATGAATATGCATAAAGGTACATCTATGGAAATGGTCTGGGATGCTAGTAAAGCCTATATGAGAGGAGTTTTAATATATTTAAACAACAAACATAGACATAGACGAGCAAAAAAGAAGGGAATTGGAAAAGGAAATAAAAAATAAGGAGGGGGCACTTATTCTAAATTCAAATGATAAGAAAGTAAAAGAAATAATAAACTTATTGCGAGGACAATTTAATATGTTAATGGCAGAACAGGTGGCAACTAACCTATGATATGTCAAACACAATAACTTTAATAATGCTAATAAACCAGGCAGATGGTTAGCTTACTTGTTAAGGAAAAAACAAAAGTCACGTATTATAGAAAAAATAGAGTATAAGGGAAAAGAGACATATCAACATGATATCATGTTGATATCATTGTTTAAATAATATGTTAAATATTATTAAAAAGGCTTTTTCAGAATTTTATTCAAAGTTATATGCTAGAGATACAATTCAAGGGTTGGATATAGATAGATATTTACAAGAGGTGAATATTCCTATAGTTACACAGCAGCAAAGGGATGATATGAATCAGTTAATAACTTCGGAGGAAATAATATCAGCAATTAAACAATTAAAGGTGGATAAGGCGCCTGGAACAGATGGATTGACGGCTAGTTATTATAAACATTTACAGGTGGAGCCTCTCAAGGAATTATTCAGGAAAATTCAAACTGGAGGAGTAGTGCCCCCGTCCTGGAGAACAGCTTTTATATCACTAATTCCAAAGGAGGATCAAGATCTTAACCAACCAAAAAATTACAGGCCAATATCTCTCTTAAATACTGACTATAAGATTTTTGCCAAAATATTAGCTAACAGGTTAATGATAGTTATGCAACAAACAATTCACAATGATCAATCTGGATTTATAACAGGGAGACAAATGAAATATATTGTAAGACAAATTGTGAATTTATTGGAATATTTGGAAAGAAATAACCAAGTCTCAGCAGCATTAATCTTTCTAGATGCAGAGAAGGCATTTGATCAATTGGGTTGGCAATTTTTATTGAAAGTATTAGATAAGATGGAATTTGGAGAGTACTTTATACAATCTATTAGGGCAATATATCAGAAACAAACTGCACAAATAATAGTTAATGGTAGTGTAACAGAAATTTGTAAAATTGAAAAAGGCACAAGACAGGGATGCCCTCTCTCACCATTACTGTTTATTTTAACTTTGGAAATATTATTAATTAAAATACGTTCATCAAATGAAATAAAGAGAATTAAATAAGGCATCATGACTATAGGTTAAGAGCATTTGCTAATGACCTGGTTATTACTTTAACCCAACCAGCCCAATCGGTTATTGATTTAATGGATATAATAATACAATATGGACAAGTGTCTGGATTTAAGATAAATAAGCAAAAAACAAAGATAATAGTAAAAAATATGACTGTAAAACAAAAAGAGGTACTAGAGAGGGTGACGGGATTTGAAATAGTTAAAAAAGTTAAGTATTTGGGTGTATATGTTACAGCTTCCAATGTGAAATTATATAAAAATAATTATGAATTGTTATGGCAAAAAATAAAGAAAGAGATGGAGAATTGGAAGAAACTACAATTGTCTTTGTTGGGAAGAATTGCAGCGGTGAAAATGAATGTTTTGCCTAAGTTCTTATTCTTCTTTCAAATGATACCAATATTAAAGAAAGATGCAAATTTGAATGAATGGAAGAAAGGTATTAATAAATTTATCTGGGTGGGAAAAAGACCAAGAGTAAAGTTAAAAATTATGCAAGATGTACGTGAAAGAGGAGGTCTTAAAATGCCCATTTTGAGATTGTATTATGAAGCAGCCATTTTATTAGCAATTAGTGATTGGTTTAATCTGACAGAGGATAGAACTTTGAATATTGAAGGATATGATTTGTTATATGGATGGCATGCGTACTTATTATATGATAAAAAGGTGGATAATGTTTTTAGGACTCATATATTAAGAAACACCCTGCTGAGGATTTGGAAAAAATATCAATACAAATTAAATCATAAAATACCTATATGGGCAATACCCAGACATATGATAGAAAACATAAGTGTGGAGCAAGAACAAGATAGGACTATTTATAAAGATCTTCTTAAAATGGAAGGAAATATAGTGCAGTTGAAATCTTTAAATACATTAAAAGATGAAAAGATAGTGCAGACTTGGTTTCAGTATGGACAGCTACAAGCTAGATGGAAAGAAGATCAAAAAAATGGGATAATGCAAACAGAGGAGAATTTGGTAAAACAGATAAGGGATCAAAGTCAATCGCATATTAAAAGGTTAAATAATGCATTAATAGAAATAGACTCAGAAGTGGATCTTGTTAAAGATTGTATGATAAAATGGGCACAGAATATTCAGGAACCAATAATGATGGAAACTTGGGAAAAAAATTGGGTTAGAAATGTAAAATTTACACAAGCACAAAATCTGAGAGAAAACTTTTATAAAATGTTTTATAGGTGGCACTTAGACCCTAAAAAATTAGCTTGTATGTATTCAAATTTGCAACCAAAGTGTTGGAGATGTGATTGTGACGATGCAACTTATTTTCATATATGGTGGATGTGTAAAAAAGTTAAAGCTTTTTGGATAAAAGTATGGTGGAATATTCAAAAGATTTTAAAGAAGAAGATAAGTTTTA
>JANHFM010021675.1:0-11183 GCA_032468115.1 Grayia smithii | reverse complement strand
GTGTTGTGTGTGTGTGTGTGTAAAGTGTGAAAGTTGGTTTTTGAGCTTTTTTGTAGGTCAAAAAAGGGCAAAGAAGTCACATCGACTTGGCCACGCCCACCCGGTCATCTGACCACCAAGCCGTGCCCACCAATTAAGCCACACCCACATAACCGATAGCAAAAAAAATTAGATTGCACCAGAGCTGGAATATTGCCCAACTTGAAACTAGCCCTGAGTTGCAAAAGCTTCACTGAACTGTGCTACACCCATTCATGAGTCATGGGATTATTTATGCTAGGCACACATCAGAGGTCTTCTCCAGCTTTCTGCAGGTTGCGCCTTGTTGAATGTTAAATTGCCAGTGGAAGAAGGGGAAGAGATCTCCATGAAAATTGATTACAGTTACAAGGGCTGATATATTGAAGTGCATCAGAATTACTTATCTCTTACTTCAGAGGGAAGAGCGTGGAAGAATGTAAGCCAAACTTGATATATTTCAAAGAACGCAGAAATATTGGGCACAGACAAGCAAAGCTGGGAGAAAGGGAAAGAATGACACAAGATAAAACGATGATTTTTTTTCCTTTATCTTTCGGGGCGGGGTGTTTGCTTTTTTGAGAGTGAAGAAAAATATTTATTCATATTTTAGGTGTACTGATGTTGCAGCCAAACAGAATGGCACTGTAGTAGTGAAGATTACAACTTGTAAATGCAACAGCTTAAACTCTAGCAGGATAAGAGTTTACGGGGACATTGTCATTAGATCTTTCAAAATTGAAAACTATGTTTTTCTAAAATCATAGCTCTGTAGCAGAGAGTAGTAAACTTACTCTGTAGCAGAATAAGTGTTTATAGAGAAATTATTAGATCTTTTAAAATTTAAAGCTATATTTTTCCATTTCATCCTAATAGTAAGTATCCGAATTTGAAATGTCTTCAATTGTAGAAAAACATTTTTCCTGTTTTTGTTTGTATTTGGATAGTTTGATTTGCACTGTAAATACAGGTTTTTAATCACTGCCTTTCTTTAAAAAGCTGAATATATATATTCCACCACACATACATACAAAAAAAAAGGCAGAAATGGCACATGTTTGTATTTGGATAGTTTGATTTGCACTGTAAACACAAGTTTTTAATGACTGCCTTTCTTTGACAGCTGAAAACTATACATTCATCTATACAGTTTTTAAAAGACAAATTGGGTTGTTTGTTTGAACAGATTCTCTCTCACACACACATATAAAGGTAGAAATGGCACATGTGAGAAAAAGGTTAATTGAGGTTGCGGAAAAAGTCATGAAAGAAGGAGAGCAGATGACACCAGAGGAGATGCTGTTCACTCATGAAGGAATTGTATACCCAACTACCTTGTGCAACCCAGAGCAGTTCAAAGCTTTGGAGGCCTTCCAAGCTAGGAGTGATGATGTAGTTCTAGCAGGATACTGCAAATCTGGTGAGTTTGTTTGTTTGTTTGTTTGTTTGTTTTCTTATACCTAGGTGACTCTGGGCTTTTGATACATGTTTTTAAAAGGCCCTGCCCTATTAGATTTTGCTTGAGATAATGATGAATTGATGAATTGTAGGGTAAAAGCCTGGAATAAAATCAAAGGGTAAGGGAAACTTCTTTGCATATTTGTAATTTCCTGGTTTCTGCCATTCCCTGAACAATTTTGGGCCTCAATAATATCTAATTAATTCCTGAAGTTGCTCTGTAGAAAGAAAACTATCATTAGGTCCACAGAGAGAAACAATGTAGTGTTAAACAGACTTCAAATTGATCAATTGAATATGTGCCACACTTGCTATGATTCTATATTACTGACATTTTAGCTACAAAGGTTTAATGGCACTAGCAGTTCTAAACATGCAGGTTCAGTGACTTTCATGGGGCTTTCAATCTTTTAGAATTCCAGAGAAAAATCCTGTTTGGAAAGAGCACATTTTCATATATTTTATAGTCTATAGTGAGAAATTTTGGTCTAGTGCTGACTGGGAGCATTGCACACAAAGATAAGTCCTCTACACTTGAAGTATGCAAAAAGCACATGCAAAAATCTCATGCAAAGAGCACTTTAATATATCATTTCAGGAAAAGTAAAGCAAAACAAAAACTCATACTTAAAACAAAAACCTCCTTATATTTGAATATGATTTGAGGTCTGCTTTTTTCGATTGTGTAATTTGCTCAAGTGCTTTAACTTGAGCAAATGTTTTAAGTGCTTTGTTTTAGCTTCCCTGCAGGGTTCTGACTGTGTTTACAGTTGGCACATCAATAAAGGAGAATATTTGTAGCTCAGGGTTGAAATAAGAGGTGCTTGGTGATTCCTGAGCTTGCTTGTTTTCTTGCAGACGTTTCATTACCCAAACTAGGTAACATCATCAGTGCTAGTGAGGAGTGTGGTTTGCTTTCAGTTTATATTATAATGCCTTGCCCTGTCACTGTTGGTGTGGGGTGATTCTTTGGTTGGGCTGTTCACTGTCACATGCCAACTTCTTTAAACATTTATGGAATGTTTATACAGGTAGTTGTTCAAATGTGGGAAAATGCATTTCCTTTAGCAGAAACAATGCACAGAGAAAGGGAAAAGATATCATGTATCTTGTGGAGAAAATGAATCAGTCCCTTCTCATAATTTTATAATCCAGGATCAGGAATGAAAAGCTACCTATCTGTACACAAAAATATACTGGTAACTATTACACCATAGACAATATTACGTATAAAGTTAGGCAAATATTTGGACAGCTTTACAAGGGAATTACACCTTTGTAAAGGGTACAATATGCCTTTGAATATGCTAATAACACTATAGTTGTGTATGGGTGTGCTACTAAACACACTTCCCTGTTTTGGGTTTCCAACATAAATAACGTATTGTAGATGGCTTTTCTGTATATCTCACAAAGTTTTTTCTTACCTTTGTGAAATGTAGCTGGCGTTCCCTGTGAAAGGGAGACAGAAATGATGACCTATCTTCTGCCTTACTTTCCATGTGCCATCTTAATGGCATTATTGGTATATCCAGGCCTTCTCACTGAACTTCCACTTAAGGCAGGAAGGAGCAAACTAAAGCCCAGGGCATCCTATACTCACTGAGTGCTCTTTTAGTCATCTTCAGAGCATCTTTTATAAGAATACTGTTTCCTGCCATTTTGAGGTGGGGAATAGATTAAAAGTATGGTGTAACCGTTGAAGTAGGCATACAATATATCCAGGGGTGGGTTCTACTTACCTTTACTACCAGTTCTGATAACGCACGCACTTTGCGCATGATTGGCGTATGTGCGCTCGCTTTGCTCACACGTGCACCAAATGCGCACTCCACACATACGCAATAACTTTTTTTTGGGGGGGGAAACCTTGAGAAAAGCATTCTGCGCATGCGTGGAGCACGCGTTTGGCAAAGAACCGTAAGTACGGGCATTTGGGTGGGCCCAGCTCCTGGTCGTGGAGAACCGGTTCACAGCATCACCGCTACCAGATCGCATGAACCGGCCCAAACCGGGAGCAACCCACCACTGAGTATATCAGTTTAAAGCAAAGATGTTCCTACAAATTCCATGATGAATCTGACTTTGGTGTTCCTCTGCCTTTTAGAAATGTTAAACTGGACTTGTGATCATTAAAATGTTACTCATTCCCCCCCCTTAAGGAATATCGTCCTCCTGTTCAGTTGTAGGACACATAGCATTAACTTGAGAAATCACTTTCCACAACTAATGTCCAGTGTATTGTTATGTAACTATTCATCCCATGCGATTGCAACCACCTCAGCTAGTTAACATTCCATCAGCCTTACTCAATTTTTTCAGCTTCATTTGCCTTGTGGTTGTTGTCCAACAGAAACTAACTAAAATCTCTGCTGCATTATTTTGTCATTCGAGGATTTGTGATTAAAGTGTGCCACTAGTTAGAAAATTCTTGCAGATGTTTCATGACCCTAACTAGGCAACATCATCAGTGCTAGTAAGGAGTACTGTTTGCTGTCAGTTTATATTCTGATGACAAATCAGAATAATCAATAGACACACAGACACAGACACAAATCAATAGACACACAGACATTAACAACATCTATAGACTATGCAAAAGAGACAATCAACCAGCCCGAAAGAGAACAAAAAGTGTCCTTACTATCACTGATGATGTTACCTAGTTATGAAATGTCTTCAAAAAACCAAGCAAGCCAAGAGAAGACCAAGGACTCCTCATTTCAACCCTGAACTACAAATATTCTCCTTTATTTATTTATTTTATTTATTTGCATAAATTTATATGCCGCCCTTCTCCCAAAGGACTCAGGGCAGCTAACAAGGATTAAAATATACAATAACAGGTAAAATCCCAAAATTAAAACCCATAAAAATTAAAAAATATTAAATATTAAAAACCCAATTCTCGGATTCAGCAGACTTGTTGAAACAGCCAAGTCTTTAGGCTGCGATGGAAAACACAGAGATTGGGAGCCGTCTGAAGTTTGGTGGGTAACCTATTCCAGAGGGTTGGTGCACCCACAGAGAATGCCCTACCCCTGGGCGTAGCCAGCCTACATTGTCTAGCTGACGGCACCCTATGGGAATGCACGGGACGGTGGAGGAAGGCAGGAGGTGGTCCTACAAGTACCCCGGGCTTAAGCCATGAAGGGCTTTATAGGTAAGTACCAGCACCTTGAAGTGGATCTAGGGGACCACCGGTAGCCAGTGCAGCTTTAGCAGGAGAGGTGTCACATGGGAGTAACGTGGAGCTCCCGTAACTACCCACATGGCTGCGTTCTGGACCAACTGGAGCCTCCGGGTGCACTTCAAGGGCAGCCCCATGTAGAGGGAATTGCAGTAATCCAACCGAGAAGTAACCAGGGCATGAGTGACTGTACGGAGGGCATCTTGGTCTAGGAAAGGGCACAACTGGTGCTTCAGGAGAACCTGTGTGAAGGCCCCCCTGGTCACGGCCGTCAAATGATCTTCTAAAGATAGCCGCGAATTCAGGAGGACACCCAGGTTGCGAGCCCTTTCAGAGGGAGCAAGAACCTCCCCCCCCATCAAAAATGATGGGACCTCTAGAACACGAGATGCCAGCATCCACAGCCACTCGGTCTTGGAAGGGTTGAGCTTGAGCCTGTTCCTACCCATCCAGACCCGTACCACCTCCAGGCAATGGAAAGGGCATCCCCGGGTTGGTCCAGGGTGGAGATATAAAGCTGGATATCATCAGCATACTGATGATACCTCACCCCAAAACCACGAATGATCTCTCCCAGCGGCTTCATATAGATGTTAAAGAGCAGAAGGGAGAGAACTGACCCCTAAGGCACCCCACATGTGAGGGGCCTCGGGGTGGATCTCTGTCCCTCCGCCCATACAAACTGCGAGCGATCTGAGAGGTAGGAGGAGAACCACTGTAAAACAGTGCCTCCTACTCCCAACCCCCCAAGTTGCTGAAGTAAGATACCATGGTTGATGGTATCAAAAGCCGATGAGAGGTCAAGTAGGACCAGAATGGAGGTACAACCCCCATCCCGGGCCCTCCAGAGATCATTCACCAGGGCGACCAATGCCGTTTCCGTGCTGTGCCCGTTTCGGGACCCCGATTGGTATGGGTCTAGATAATCCGTTTCCTCCAGGAATTGTGGGAGCTGCTGCGCCACCACAGACTCAACAAATATAATATATAATATAATATAATATAATTATAATATAACAGAAAATAATGCTTTCTATCCTGACTAAGAGCTGCTTTCAGAAATAGATTCCTTTCTAAAATTATTGAGATCCTTGCCAATATTAGAGGTTAAAATTAAACTTCACCTGTTGAATGTATAATGTCCCTTTCATTCCACAGAAGCAGGAAACCTATAGTAGGTGTTTAATATTGGGGGGAAAAAACCTATAGTGGGTGTTTAAAAGTTTATTTTAAAAAGATATTTTTGCTGGTTGTTACATCCTAGCAGTTCTCAAATAACCTTGAGAAGCAACTGCCTTCTCAAATAACCTTGGGAAGCAACTGCCAAAGAGATGTGTCCACTTTGTCAAAGCAGAAGTATTTTATTTCAATGCTTCTCGTATCCCTAATGCTCAGTCTGCAAAATTGAGGTTTCTGAGAGTTCTAAGTTCTAAAGTTCTTCTAGCAGAACCTCCATGGCAACAATTATTCATGCATTGGTTATTTTCCTGTCTTGATTACTCCAGTTCATTTTAGAGAGGTTATACTTTGGAAAGTGCAATTGGTGAAAAGTGCAGTGGTTAGGTAAGCTTAATACAGCTTCTCCTTTTTTGGGGGGAACTACCTTAGTTAGTGACTCTTTGTAAACATTTTGGTAATAAATGGTAAACACCAAATACTGTCATATGTTCACTGGAATGGAGCGCCCGGTCCGCTCTCATAGGGTTGGCCTTCTCAGGGTTCCCTCAGCCAGACAATGTTGGCTGGCGGCAGCCAGAGGGAGAGATTTCTCTGTGGGAGTGCCAACCCTGTGGAATGATCTACCCATGGAACTTCGGACCGCCCCAGACCTTCGCTCCTTCCGTCGTGACTTGAAGACATGGCTTTTTTTACCAAGCAGGCTATGGTTGACCATTTTTAAACTATTTTTAAATAATGTCTAAATTATTGAATTTTAACTTTATTAGTGCCCCTTTTTAATTCTTCTAATTGTTTTAATGTTTCAATATTTTAATGTTTTAATTTGGTCTGGTGTTTGTCTTTATTGTATATACTGTCTATGTTTTTACTGTGAGCCACCCTGAATCCTTCAGGAGAAGGGCGGCATAGAAATTAAATTAAAATAAATAAATAAAATAAACTCAGTCACTAAACAAGGAGTTCAATTGCAAGAAATCTTGTGATCTTGTGATGCCTATGCTGAAAGGTTACTGCTGAGCACAATTTAAGGTATGGCTATTGATCTTTAAAACATTTAAATGACTTGGGCCTAAGAGGGAAGACCTCTCCCAGTATAGATCTATCCAGGTGTTATGATTAAAGAAAAAAATCTTTCTGACGATTGTCAGAGGCCTCCGATATGACAAACAGAAAAAACATTATGTGGGTTCTGGGCTATCAAATGCATGCTGAGCATTGTGTCCAGTTCCTACACTTTTTTCACAGGCTTTCAATTGTAAATTGATTGGCATTGCTTTTATGTTTTTACCATACGAGTATATTCTATAAGTGTATTTAATTTTGTTGTCCGCCCTTCCCCAGGTACCAACTGGGTTGGCCAGATTGTTACTGATTTAGTAATAACATCTGCAAAGAAATATGAACCAGAGAAGTTCAATGAAAGTCTTCTCCTAGCAGAATTTCCATCTCTCGAAATAGGAGATACTGAAAAGTATAAGGTTAGTATTAATTATGCATACCCACAGACACCGCCTACTCAATCATGGTAAATTTTAATCAGACTGTATAGTAAAACAGCAATAGAGATAAATTATTGAGTATTTTTGCAGGGTATCCCCAGAACAAAATTAGTCAGTCAGACTATGTTTGGTCAGAGACAGCTGATTCTGCATGATTCAGTCTTTAAAGAGGTAAAATTGATCTTGGTTGATATATTAACCAATCCACTGACCAGTTAATATGTTAGTCTTGAGGAAAACTTGGAATTTGCATATTTGAAATGTGTGGTTATTTAGTCTAGTCTAGTCTAATCCATACTTTGGCTTATATTTATCTAGCTTTTTCACCCTACAAAACTAGACATGATTTTTGAGTTCAATAAACTTATTTCCAAGCAGCTTCTTATTTTATGATTGTGGGGTGGAGGACAGTAAAGAGAAATTCTAACATAACTTTTGTGACTTTGAAAGCTTTAATTTGAATAGTGTCCAAGAATTATTCAAACCTGAATTGTCCAATCTGGTGTTTATCATGCTGGCTGGGAAATTCTGGGAATTGATTAATGATTTATATATTTATTGTTTATTGAAGAGGATGGATACTTATCCTTCCAGGAGAGTGATGTTTACTCATCTCCGTCCTGATAGATTCCCACCATCTATTTTCAAGAACAAAGCCAAAGTAAGTAGCCGATTTAATGCCCTAAAATTGTAACAATATTGATAAAATTCAATGAGTATTTCTATATGGATAAAGTTAGTCTTGAACAATAAAGCATTATGAAAATGATAAGCAAGAGCACCCTTAATATAATAATCCTTATGCGCCATTCAAATGGATGACTGGGTAGTAAATAGCTCTGTGTATTATAGCTATTTATTGATAAGTCCTTTAAATTTGGATAATGACTAGACAACATAAGCCAGAACTATTCTTATTATTCATTATTTCAGATGGTTATGATAAAGAGACAGTATACGTAATATTACACAACTTGCCCGCAGCTAGAATTGTATACATGCAGCAGTGGAAGAGGGAAAACACCCCTTCAGAAGAAGAGACAATAAGGAAGATACTGGTCTCTCCAGAAATGGACAGACTAATGTTAATAATAAAATATAAAGGGGATACAGAATACTATGCTATATGGAATAGATTCTATCCAGGATTGGAAATTAGAATGTGATAGAATCAGATTAGGTGGAAATGGAAAGAGATACTATATATGTATTAGAATGTAGGTATTAGAATGAAAGATAAATTTGATACATTAGAATATGATGAACTGTACAGCACTAGCACTGTTTAAAACAGTATATATGTTAATTTGTTTTTACCTTTGTTTCATGGCAAGTGGAATGCCAGGATAACTGCACCGTATTCAATATCCTTATGCCTAAAGAATAAAAATATATATATTTTAAAAATTGGATAATTATAATTACGGCAGTGCAACTCAATTGCATTTTCAGGATATGATTGTTTCCAAATTAAAGCTTTGACAGTTAGTAGTTGTGAGACATCATTTGGGGAAGTAACTGTAAATAGTTTTGAAATGGAGGTTCCATACTAATCTAGATAGCCAGTTTGGTGTAGTACTTAAGGCATCGGGCTCAATGAGATACAAAGCCAGTTGGGTGGCGTTGCACCAGTCGCTCCCTCTCAGCCTAAAAAGAAGGCAAGGGCAAGCTACTTTCAAAAACTTCCAATCTTGCCATCCACCCACCTAATCTGGCAATATATTGTCTCATTAGGCCAGGGGTCAGCAATCTTAAACACTCAAAGAACCATTTGGACCTGTTTCCCATAGAAAAGAAAACACTGGGAGCCACAAAACGCTTCCCGTGCCTGACTATTTCTTGAGTGGCCATAAAACTAGCATATGTAGTTGAATTAAATGTTCTGTTTTCTTCTAAAACTTTTCTGTTCTTGGATTTATCTATGGTTGGCCTACCGGTGTTGAAAAGCTCTATAAATCATGTGCTGGCAGGTGTCACACATTGGCAATTGTGACGGATATTTTGAGTGACAGGGAGCCGCGACAGAGGGATGAAAGAGCCACATGCGGCTTCAGAGCCATGGATTGCTGACCCTTGCATTAGGCCAATCTGTTCACTAACATCTTTGCATTAATATACAGGAACTGAATGTGATTCAGATATTCACACAGGCAGCTGTATATAAGATTTCAGTGGTAAAAAGTAACTGAGGATAATTTTCAGAGAATCAGGTGCATTTTACAGTTATAATCTATGCTTTCTCATTTGTTAGTCTAATGTTTTTTTGGGGTTTTAGGTACTGCTGCGGATTCGAAATCCAAAAGATGTTGCTGTATCTTTTTTCCATTTTTCAAACAACTTCAGTCCTTATCCTCCCTATGATATGTTTGAAGAGTTCTTCCGCGCTTTAATGATAGGAAAAAGTAGAATTTCTATTCATTCCAATTGTTTACTGTCTGTAGATATGAAGAACATAGTACCTGTCTATCTTGATCATTATTTTTATTGATTGATTAGTGTATGCTTTATTCAAGCAGAGGCACTTCAAATCCGGGTTCAGGTTCTCATCTTATTTCAATCAACCATAGTTAATCCTATGAACAAATTCCTTTTCTGATATAGGAACAAATAATATTTGAAAAGAGAAGCAAATACTTCTCATTGCCACAGTCCAGTCTACTTCCCAGGGTTGTTATTGTAGGAAAAAATAAGAAGGCGTGCTATGTATGCGGCCTTGAGCTTCTGCATAAAAGGCAGAATATAAATCCAACTAATAAATCAATAGAATAGCAGAAAAATATGTTCATTCATTCATTCACTCACTCACTCACTCACTCATTCATTCATTCGTTCATTCTGTATGCTTGCTTTTTCCCATTTGAGAGGCCCAGAGAAGTAGATGAGCCATGGTGATGCAGTAGTTAGAATGATCCTGACCAGCTCAAGGTTGACTCAGCCTTCCATCCTTCCGAGAATGGTAAAATGAGGACGTAGATTGTTGGAGGAAATACGCTGACTCTGTAAACCACTTAGAGAGCGTTTAATGCACTGTGAAGCGGTATATAGGTCTAAGTGCTATTGCTACTGCTATTTCCAAAATTGTTATTCAGTTTTTCAAGATATTTCATTCTAACCTCTGGTAGCTAATGTAATTTAACGTAAAGCCTTGTTATACATATAGGCCAAATGAAAAAAAGAAAGATACATATTTATTATTTTGTCTTAAATCCAGTTACAAATATTTAGCAAAAAGAAATCTTTTATATTTAGAGAGTGTTATTTAGATGGAAGGTTTGCAATAATGATCATATCAATTTTGCAGTTAACTTATATTGCTTGTATATGATTGTTTATGCTCAGATTATAAACCATGTCAGAACTGAGTAAGTACTACAATACATTGGCATCTATGCAAAACTATAATTTCTGAGTTTCCTAAATGTGGTATGATCACAAAATTAAACACTACTGATAATGTTCATTTTTAAGGGATTTTCATATATAAATTGATTACTAACAGACAACATACCTGACATAATTAAAAAGAATAGAGTATTTTTTCTAGATAATAACAATATTCAGGGACATTAGAACAGAGGAAAAAGGATTGGAAAAAAAATAAAATCTATAGAGATGATATTCAGAGATTAACTTAAATTTTTGATGAGTCGTATACATATTATGTCTGTTATTAATCTTATTCTGATGTGATCTTAATTATTTTTTTTAATTTCAATAGTGCCCTGGGGATCCTATATAGAGTACCTTTGTACATGGAACAAATATATTGATAAAGAAAATGTCCTGCCAATAACATACGAAGAGATAAAAGAGGTACAATTAATACTGTTCAGATATAT
>JANHFM010021383.1:0-11203 GCA_032468115.1 Grayia smithii | reverse complement strand
GAGGGAGGACCCCTTGCAGGGCAGGGCTGAGGATTTTGTGCAGTTTCTGCAGGATAAAATTGCTCAGATTCAGACAGGTTTGGATGGAGTCTGGCGAGGAGATGGGGACTGGCCTTGGTGATAACATCTGGGTGGAGTTTGACCCTGTTCCCGTGGATGATGTGGACAGGATTATGGGTAAGCTGAGTGCCTCCACCTTTTTATTGGACCCATGTTCCTCATGGCTAGTTTTGGCAGCCCATGAGATAACAGGCTCCAGGCAGTTATCACTGCTTCTTTGAGAGAGGGGGTCTTCCCTGCTGCACTTAAGGAGGTGTTGGTACAACCCCTCCTCAAGAAGCCTGCCCTGGACTCAGCCTCACTTAACAACTATCGTCCTGTCTCCAACCTTCGCTTTGTAGTGAAGGTTGTCGAGACGGTGGTGGCATGTCAGCTTCCCCAATTCCTGGAGGATGTGGACTCCCTGGACCCATACCAATCAGGTTTCAGGCCCGGTCATAGCATGGAAATGGCATTGGTCACTCTGGTAAATGATCTCTGGTGGGCCCAGGATAGGAGTTACTCCTCTATCCTGGTCCTACTTGACCTCTCAGCGGCTTTTGATACCATTGACCATGGTATCCTACTGCAACAGCTCAGGGGGCTGGGGGTGGGAGGCACTGTCTTACAGTGGTTCTCCTCCTATCTCTCAGGTCGCTCGCAGTTTGTGTTGGCGGGAGGGCAGAGATCGACCTCTAGGTCCCTCACTTGTGAGGTGCCTTAGGGGTCGGTTCTCTCCCCCCTCCTTTTTAACATTTAACTGAAGCCGTTGGGTGAGATTATCTGTTGTTTTGGGGTGAGGTATCATCAATATGCAGATGATATACAGTTATTCATCTCCACCCCAGACCACCCCAGTGATGCCCTTGCCATGATGTCCCGATGCCTGGAGGCAGTGCGGACCTGGATGGGAAGAAACAGGCTCAGACTCAACCCCTCCAAGACTGAGTGGCTGTGGATACCAGCGCCTTGTGTCCATGAAGTCCCATCTATTTTGATGGGGGGGGGAGGTTCTTGCTCCCTTGGAAAGGGCTCGCAATCTGGGTGTCCTCCTGGAGTCACGGCTGACATTGGAAGAATCTGTTGGCCGTGACCATGGGGGCCTTCGCACAGGTTCACCTGATGCTCCAGTTGCACCCTTTTCTGGACTGGGATGCCCTATGCACAGTCACTCACGCCCTTGTTACCTCCAGGCTGGACTACTGCAATGCCCTCTACATGGCGCTGCCCTCGAAGAGCACTTGGAGGCTCCAGCTGGTTCAGAATGCAGCCGCACGGGTTGTTCCCACTATTCCCATGTTACACCTCTCTTGCACGAGCTGCACTGGCTTCCGGTTGTCCTCTGGGTGTGCTTCAAGGTGCTGGCGCTTGCCTTTAAAGCGCTACATGGCTTAGGACCGGAGTACTTGCAGTACCACCTTCTGCCAATGGCATCCTCCCATTGTCCAGTGCGTTCCCACAGGGTTGGCCTCCTCAGGGTGCTGTCGGCCACACAATGTTGGCTGACAGCCCCCAGGGGGAGGGCATTCTCTGTGGGCACACCAACCCTCTGGAACAAATTACCCACTAAGCTCTGGACCACCCCTGATCTCCGCTCCTTCCACCATGACTTGAAGACATGGTTGTTCCAACAAGCAGGCTACGACTGACCCAAGCGGGCTACGACTGGTCCAGAATGCTGTCGCGCGGGTTGTTAAGGGAGCTTCCCACTATTCCTGTGTTACACCTCTCCTGTGCGAGCTGCACTGGCTTCCCGTTGTCCTCCAGGTGCACTTCAAGGTGCTGGTGCTTGCCTTTAAAGCTCTACACGGCTTAGGCCTGGGGTACTTGCAGGACCACCTTCTGCCAATGGCATCCTCCCATCATCCAGTACGTTCCCACAGGGTTGGCCTCCTCAGGGTGCCGTCAGCCAGACAATGTCGGCTGATGGCCCCCAGGAGGAGGGCGTTCTCTGTGGGCGCACCAACCCTCTGGAACGAATTACCCGCTGAGCTCCGGACTGCCCCCGATCTCCACTCCTCCTGCCGTGACTTGAAGATGTGGTTGTTCCAACAAGCGGGCTACGACTGATCTTGCTTTTAAACATGGTTTTTTAGATATTGTTTTAGATATTTTATCTTGACTCTTTTGTATGGGTTAAATTTTTAAATGTGTTATTGTTTGTTTTGTTGTTGTGAGCCACCCTGAGTCCTTCGGGAGAAGGGCGACATATACATTTAATAAAACTATAAAATTATAAACTATAAACTATTTGCTTGCTGTCTGTTTTGAAGCACATCTCTTTTAATCAATGATCACATGAGTGGGGAGGATTCTTTATTTTTTGGCAGACAACCAAGGTACATATTTTGCAAGTAAGATTTAAATAAAAATAAGTAATAAACTTCTGGAAGAGATTAGCTTATACCCAGGTGCATATTATGAAGGTAAATGCCCTCTTCTTCCCAGGCAAATATTTGTTAGAGTTTGAATTCCTGATTTTATTTTTTTGTGTATTCAGGAGAAGGACCATATATGTATTGCTATTGTTGCCCTTATTATCTGTTGTGAAAGTGGGAGATATAAACACGTTTCCTTCCTCTGTTTGAAAAAAGATGGATTGGAACTTTTTAAAATTAAAAATGTTTACACAGGCCAATGACTTTTTGGGGTTGAAGGAAAGATGTTTAGGGACGATTTCTCCATGTATCCATAACAGCTTACGGCAAACTGTCAGTTCACATGACCATTTGTGATAATTAATGAGATATTTCCCACCTTATTCAAACCTCCATGCAAATGAGGTTTGCAAACCCCTGGCATGGAATGAAATGAGCCTATTTAGAAAACAGGTCAATCCAGATGACCGTGTGACCCTTGCTGTTTGGAAGGTCTACTATGAAGTCCATCGCAACTTCCTCCCACAGTCTACTGGGATTTGCTACCAATTGCAACAGGCCCATGGGTTTACCAGATTGGGGTTTACTCATGGCACAAGTTACGCAACCCCGCACATACTTCTCTACTTCATTTCGCATTTTCGGCCACCAGAATTGACGCCGGGTTAAGTGCAGAGTTTTTAGAAACCTGAAATGCCCTGATGATTTGACATCATGGCATCGTTTTAGGATCAGATTGCGAAGGCCTATCGGGACATATAGCTTTCCTCCCCTCCCCTCCAGCTCATTTTGGTATGTTATTATTTGCTTATTTCTAATTAACCAACTATCTGTTTTTATCGCATCCCGTAACTTCACTATCAGGTTTTATAATATCCACCACTGGCCCAGACAACTGTTTTGTCGGCACCATAGCTTGGATCACTTCTTCTGTTTGACTCTTATACTGTGGCATGCACGACAAAGTGTCAGCCAAGAAAGTTTTTCCTCCTGGTACTTGAGATCAAAAGAGAAATGCTGGAAATATAAAGCCCATCGGACTTGTTTAGGAAATAACTGTCTAGGGGTTTGGAGAACTTCCATATTTTTATGATCCGTCCAGACCTCGAACAGTTTCTCCGCACCCTCCAGTAGGTGATGCCAAGTTAGTAGGGGCCACCGTACTGCAAATGCCTCTTTTTCCCATACTGCCCAGTTCCGTTCAGCTGGAGTTAGTTTGCAGGAGGTATAGGTGCACAGTTGCAGTTGGCCACCAGTATTTTGTTGTAACAATACTGCCCCCACAGCCACATCGCTGGCATCTGCTTGGACAACAAAAGGTCTAGATGGGTCAGGATGTTGGAGAATGGGTTCCCTTGCGAATAGTGCTTTCAGTTGTTTGAATGCCTTTTGACAGCCTGGAGACCAGTTCAACAATTGTCCTGGACGGGGTTTGACCTTGCCAGGTTTAGTACATAGGAGATTGGTTAACGGTAATGCTATTTCGGCAAATGAAAGAATGAATTGCTGGTAGAAGTTGGCAAACCCCAGAAAACTTTGCAATTGTTTCCTCGTTTTCAGGGCTTGCAAACCTAAAACCGCTTCCACCTTCTTTGGATCCATACCTATACCCGCTTTAGAGATTCGATAACCCAAATAATCCAGTTTGGCGCAGTGGAACTTACACTTTGATAATTTGACAAATAAATTTGCGTCTAGCAATTTAGTTAATACTTCTCAGACCAATTGAGTATGCTCTGCCATGGTTTTGGTGTAAATGAGAATATCGTCCAAGTACACGAGGACTCCCTGATACAGATATTCATGCAGCACCTCATTGATGAGCTGCATGATACCATGCTGGCCCCCTGTAGTCCAAACGGCATTACTTGAAACTGATAACTCCCCAATGGACAATTGAAGGTAGTCTTCCACTCATCATCTTCACGAATCTGTACTTAATAATAGGCCTCCCTCAAATCGAGCTTTGTGAAAATTCTACCAGTGGCCAAGGTTGCCAGTCTTTTATAAGCGGCAAGGGATAGAGATGCACAACGTATATGGCTTTGAGACCACGGAAATCAACAAACAGATGGAGACCCCCATCTTTTTTCTCCCTGAATAGGACGGGCAGCTATCCATGACCGGCTAGGCCGAATGAAACCCCTAGACAGGTTTTTGTTAATATATCATCTTAACTCTTCTAACTCTTTTTTGATCGTTGAGTACATTCGAGGCTTAGGCAATTTGGCACCTGGCATCAGCTCAATGGCGCAGTCAGTGGGATGATGTGGTGGTAGACTTTCACATTCTGACTCACCAAAAACCCTAGCTAAATCCTGGTATATTGCTGGAATCCTGGAATGCATGACTGGGTTTTCAGGTTGAATGCTTGCAGTAGCTGGGTTCACCTCAATTCCACCTTGTGGGACACGGTGGGTCCAGGCCCAAGGGCAACCTCACCCTCTGGAACTCCCCATCCTACCAAATAGTCGGCTTCCACTTATCCAACCATGATAGCCCCAATATAATGGGTTCAATCATCTTGTCCACTACTATAAATTGCACGTGCTCCCAGTGCTCCCCAATTTCTAGCCATACCAGTTCAGCCCTAATGTAGAGCCATCCATCTGTTCAAAGGTGATGGGTGTTCGCAGTTTTAGAACATGTATACCTAGTTCGTCTACCAACTTTCAGCACATTAAACACCGAGTACACCCGGAATCTATTAACGCCCCTTTCTGTAACATGGTGTCTGTCCTAATGTTATGTACTCTCACAGGGATTATGAATGGCATTATTGGGTCGCTTACCATGGGGTCAGTTAGTTCATTGACGTTGTCATTACTGCCCAGATCACCAGGGAAGTGAGCTGTTTCAGCTGGTGTCCCAGGCCTGTCAGAATTGGTGGGTGTCTGGGTCATCATTGGAGACATATGTGAAGCCAACCTTGAATGGTCCGGCGACCATTGGGAACACTCCCTTGTCCCTTCTCCAGGGCCCGGAGGTCAGGGGGTTGACATCTGTTGAGGTGGAATTGGGCATTCAGCCACACGATGGCCCTCCTGATCACACCGGAAGCATCGCAGGGCTGGTGTTGGAGCATGGAGAGCCACCCCTGGGGTGGGTACAAATGGTCTGGCAGCTTCCCTCCTCATGAGTGGCCACTGAGGCTGGTATAGTCCCCTGTCCAGCCTCATTTTGAACTCTCGCAGCCCCATGTCTAACTCTATTGCTGCTTTAAATCAATCAGCCAACTGGGGAGGCAGTCCCCTATACACACAGGCCTGCTGCAACTCTTTGTCCAGGCCTGTATGAAATTGATGAATGGGTAATTGTTCAGGCCATGATTATTACAATTATAATTACATTCCCAGCTATCTTCCGGAACTCCTTGATGTTTTCCCTGCTGGCGTAAGGCTTCTAGTTCCCCCTCAGTGACCTGAGCCCTGGATTCATCCTCAAACCAGATCTAAAGAGCATCCAAGAAAAGGCCCACATTAGCCAGCTCCCTCACATGGAGATCAGCCACCCAGTCAGCTGCTTCTCTTGTCAGCACCATTGTAATGGCCACCATGGCCACCATCTTCATGGACCACTGCGACGTATAAATTCAAGTGGCTGATAATCTGGCTGAGGAATAGAGCTACCTTTTCGGAACTCCCATCAAATGTAGCCTGTATGGGCAGTGGACCCCATAAAGGCTGCTGGGGCCACTGTCCTTGTAGCCAAGGGGGGAACCTGCTCCTGGATCCTACTGGGGCACGTCCCTCTACCATCTACTCTCTGCGGGCCTTGCGGTCTTCCCGTAATGTCTTGACCCCCACAACTTCCATGTGACCCGAGTAGCACCTTGAATCGCTTCCCCCAAGGAGGAGATAGTTGGTTCTGGAGCTTGCACTTCTCCCCATCTTGATCTTCCAAAGGTTTGGTTGAGTTGTAATTTAGGGCTGGCTAAATGAAAAGGCTTTCTGACCCACCAGCCCCACCTTGCCAATTGATTGTTGTCTCTTGGCTTGGGGCCCAAGGCTGCCAGGAAGAGGCATCCCTAAAGCTAGTGTCTCCGAACCATTCCCTCAAAACCTCCATGGTAGTTGTTCCAGGGCCAGTGGAGTAACTCCACTCCCCTTCCTCATCCTCATTCCATCTCCTCTCCCTCCAGCCTTGGAAAAGTGGGCCAGCTTGATGGAGGTAGGCTCCCTTGGGGCAACGTTCCCAGTCAGTACAGAGCTATGCCACCAATGGCTAGATGAGGAACATCCACTCGCGACTTCATATGACTCCTGACTCCCTTGCCCTCCTCTGAAGCAGCTGCCCATTTCTTTGGCCTCACTACAGCTGGGCGCTTTCCTCAGTGGCCTCAGGACTCACCACGTCCTCCTCCTCCTCTTCAACCAGGGCCGGCTTGGCTAATTCAGTCACTGTTCCCTCCGCCATCATTTCCTACTCACCGGTAGTCAATAAGACGAGTGCCAACTTTCTCTTGGCTCTTCTGCCGTTGGGACCACACTGTAGGAATCAAAGATGCCAGCAAACAGAACAAACCAGGCAGACAAATCCAAACTACGATTTATTGTGCAGCTCCGTGTCACAAGCAGGAAGAGAAACCGGTCCCAATGGGTGCAAAGTTGGCGCTGAGAACAATTGCCTCTCAGCGCCCTTTATATCCTGTTTCCGAGGCTCTGCCCTTTTTGAAATTAGAGCGCTGCCTCTCAGCTGTAGCTCGGTGCAGCCCCGTGATGTCATCGGCAAGCGCCAGCCACTCTGCCTCATTCTCTCCCTATGGCCGCCACTCCCTGTGTTCATGCTCCCCGTACTAATACGCTATCTGTTATATCATCCTACTCCCACCACCAACACCTGTAAGTCTTTGTTCTTCATTCTGGTCAGCCAGGTCTGGTAGCATTCTATGATGGCAAGCACGATCTGATGCTCAACAGTCAGGAGGCTTCTAAATGGGGCAAAATTCCAGTCTTCCCTCTAGTTACCTCAACTTACTTGAGAGGTCATGGAGTTTTCTGGCAGGACAATATATGTCTGGTTCCTTATTCACATGGATATTACAGATCTTTTATATCTCCTGAAACAGATAATGGGCTACTCCCTTCTTCATTACAGTAGTCCTTGACTTATGATTGTTAATTTCATGATGGTTCAAAGTTATATTGGCCTTGAAGAAAGTGACTTACAACCTGTCCTTGAAGTTACCGACCATTCAGTAACCTTTTGGTCATGATTACTATTCAGACTCTTCACAGTTGGCATTTACAAGGGCAGTCTCTTGTGATCACATAACTATTTGTAATCTTCCCAACCAGCTTCTGACAAGTCAGTTGGAGAAGCAGATTCACTTAAAGGCCAAGTAATTTACTTAATTATCATGATAAAAATGTTTATAAAATACAGTCTAATCATGCACAGTCATGTGTTTAATGACTACATCACTTAGTGAACAAAATTTCTGTCCCAAGTGTGGTTGTAAGTCAAAATGTTCTGTAATATGTAGGTCAGTGTTTTTTCAACCTTGACAACTTTAAGATGTCTGGACTTCAACTACCAGAATTTCTTATACTGCTGGGGAATTCTTGGAATTGAAGTTTCAACATTTTAAAGTTAGTAATAATGAGAAGCAGTGATGCAGATATTTCATTAATTAGTAACTTTAGCAAGCGTTGAATAAATAACTGTAAACTCAAGTATATGTGCAGTTGAAATGAGACAATGTTTGCAAAAGAAAATGCTTTCAGAATGCTAAATTGTGTTGATGGTTCTCTTCTACTTTTTAGATTGAAAATAAGAGTTTGTAAAAAAGAGAAACTTTCAAATTGTGGGGATATTTTCCTTTTTTAAAACAATCACTAGACAAATCCTGTTTCCTCATCCAGTTCTGTTTTTCCCTTTTTGTTAATGCATTAGTTTCATTCTGCATTATGAAATACTTGCATAGATGCTTTTTTATCTTTTTGAAAATACATATACTTAAACTATAGTTTTAATTCAAAAGACTAATTGGTGGAAGCATTTATGAGCAGTAATTGAGAATGATAATTAGCAAAGTTGAGTTATAAAGCCATTTTATAAATTTTATTAGAAAATTTAGACAGCAGGGATATAATGTTAATAAATCTAAGATTTTACAGTTTGCACAGTGCTATTTTTCTTGTGTATTATTTATTTTTGTAATTATAGCTGTGATTACTGTTTATGTGCTAATTTTGTTTGTGACTGGATCACATTTGCAGTGATGTATTATAAATAAATTTCTATTACCCATTATCACACCAATAATTTCTAAATATGTTATGGTTCCTCTCTTCTACATAGCAGTTCAAGTATTCATCTTGAAAAAAACTACTTTCTAAGTTCAACTTTCTCCTGTTTGTGTCTATATATTTATAATATGATTTTAAGCTACTACACCATATACTATAATACTGTTAGGTTTTTGGGTGCAGCTCAGAATCTGATAAATCCAATGAAACTCTGAACAGGAGGCATCTGATAATCAGTTTTATTTATGGTCAAAGCAAAACTGGGTGACCTTTTATCTCCCACCTTAAACAGAACAGGCAGAGAGAGAGAAAGCAAAAGCTGCACAAAACCTTTTTCTCTTCTTATAGTTTACACAGCTTGCACAGATTGTCATAGTGTTAGAAACATAATTTCATATCCATTAGTTCATGCAAACTTCATGATTTTTCTCAGCACTCTGAAAACAATGGACCTCAGAAAGGGGAAAGGAATACATTTTCTGCCATATAGCCCAGAGTTTGTTAGGGGGTGCTATCTCACATTAGTTGCAATAGGCAGAATTCACATTTTGCATTTCACAAGTTACTTTGCTAGGCTACTTGGCAGCCTGGAGGCTTTATCTATACAGATAGTGGATTAGGTTACAATGGAGCTTCTCTCAGCAGCAAGGAATATCAAAAGTTGAATTAAGTACACTCTGTACATGCACTAATCCCGTGATGGTGAACCTATAGCACATATGCCAGACATGGCACGCAGAGCCTCCTCTATTGGCACGCACGCAGTTCCCCCAGCCCAGCTCCAATCGTGTTTCTGTCACATTTCACTCAATCAATTCCAACTTCTCACGAAAGAAAAAGATCTCACAAAGTTGAAAATGATTTCACTTGCGCGCTTCAGAGTGGGGGAGGCAGAGTCCCATACTCCTGAAGCCCATTACGACGCAGAGCCACAATGCAACCCGTGAGGCTCTTTCACCCCTGTGCTGCAGCTCCCTGTCATGGCAGAGGGATGAAAGAGCTGTCGCCCTGTCATGGCAGTGGTGATGGGCGGAGCTTTAGTGTGGGAGCAAAGCACTCTTGCACTTGCCTTTGTGCAGCAATAGCATTCCGCTTTTGTTGCAGTACATTTGCTGTTGCTGCCAGCAAAGAGGGCTGGGAAAGAACAGTGGGGGCAGATCTTCTGGGGTGGGGGCCATCCCCCAGGCCTGGCCTTCCTCCTCCTTTGTTGGTGGGGCCAAGAGAAAGAAGGGCAGTGTGGAGAAGCACTCCCCTCCCTCGGCTGAGCACAAAAGCCCAGTGGGGGGGTGGCCCAATAGAAGTGCCCCCATTGGCGAGTGAGATGGTAGAGAGGCCTGGACCAGCTCTCAACAGTGGATCACTGTTGGGCATCTCCAACGTGAGCTGCTGCCTTTGAAATGCATCATGCCTTTGAGGGAGCTGGGCAGCGATGGCTGGGGCCATGGCCAGGGGAGGTGGAGACGTCAGGGCTGCTCCACCCTTTCTCAGCAAGCCAGGCCTGAGGAGCATGGAGTGCTGTGGGCTGAGCGATGGAAGATCAGAAAGTGCACTCTCACATCACCCCAACACGTGTTTCCAGCACCTGCACCTCTGTCCTGTAGTAGAATTAAGTGGGGGTATGGGGAAGGGAACAGTGGAAAGGGTAGGGATGCTTCTAGGAGGAGAAGCCTGGCTGGCTTTCATTTTGGAGTGGGACAGGAGGAAGACCCAATAAAAATCTAATTTCTCCCAATAAATGGGGAAAATAAAGGCCCGGCAGTCCAGAGTCCAAAAAGGGGTGTGGGGTCTGTTTGTCGGAGGACCAGAGAGGAAATCAGTTGAAATCTGGGTGGGAGCCTATTCAGAGAAGGATTTGCCTAGGTCTCTTCTTCTCTCCCCCTTAGATCGCCCTCCCAGCTTTCTTCCCTAGCCTTGTTTTAAGGGAAGGGGGGAAGCAAGGTGGTACAACAGTAGCTAAAAGGCTGTGAGGAGGGAGTGGATAGAGAACCCCCTCCATGGTATCGACCGGCTCTTTGCCTCCCCACCTGCTTCAGAGCATTTTCTGTGTGGAAGGGAAAGGCCTTGGTTTGAGGCAATGTGCATAAAACGCAGCAGCAGCTCCAGACCACACCAAGTTCTCAGACTGGTAGCCCTCCAACCGTCTCTCTCTCTCTCTCCACACTCCCCCAAGTCCAGAGGCGACTTCCCCTGAGTTTCCTTGTTCACGTTTCTGAATCTTGCTTTTTTTTCTGGGTGAAGGGGAGGAAAGACTCTGTAAAATGTGTGCTTAAATATCGTGCTGGTGCAAAGTCCTGATTATTAAAGATGGGGATGGGGAAAAGATGCTATTCCTTTTCTAAGGACCCAGGTAAAATGGAATAAAAATAGGTGTGTGTGTCTGTGTCTGTGGACACAGGATAGCTTCAGCCACAAACAACAGCTGCTGTTATTTTTGCTGTTATTGTTTTGTTTGCTGATTTGTTATTTTCTAAGCTACACAGCATTCTTCAATAAACAATAATGAACCATAATATACAGGATTAAAGGTAGGAAGGT
>JANHFM010021329.1:0-11207 GCA_032468115.1 Grayia smithii | reverse complement strand
ATATCATTTATTATATTATATATAGCATAAAATTGTATTTGCCTTTTTTTTTAGCCAATCATACTGCTGACTCATATTCAGCAACTCACTCAAACATTTACACATTTGTTGAAGAATCATTAAGATACTTTGAGCCTCAGCTACAGTATATATCTAGTTAATAGCATGCTATACATGCAAATTTAATCAATCTGCTAATGAAAATGCTGTGGAGTACTTTATTAAATTATTTGCTGAATTCAGGCTATATTATATCTACAACCTTTTCGCAATCCAACAGGAAAATTCCTAATTAAGAAAATAAGCCAAGATTAATTTGGTGATATAATTTCTCAACATACCATGCTCTGGCAATCATCACATCATTTTCAGTTTGCTTATAGATCAAAGTCTTTATTATCTTCTCAATAATATCTTCCCATGTATTGATCTTAAAGTAACTGGTTTGTAGTTTTCCCACCATACAGTTCTTTGTGTTCCACCAGTCATCTTCCATTTTATTTTCTAGAAATTTTCGAGGATGATAATGAAGATTTGGCTAGATCAGGGCCTATGATCAAGTCACAGAAATTCTGGGACTTGAAGTCCACAGGTTGCAAAGGGGCCATGGTTGCTCACCCTGGGCTAGATCATCAATGCATTTCTTTAGAAATATAATATATATAATGGGTTTCAGCAGGTTCTGACCAGTTTTGGAGAACCAGTAGTGGAAATTTTGAGTAGTTCAGAGAACCAGAAAATACTACCTCTGTCTGGCCCCACCCCTGTCTAATCTTTGCTTCCCAAGTCCCAGATAATCAGGAGGAAATGGGGACTTTGCAGTAACCTTCCCCTGGAGTGGGGTGGGAATGGAGATTTTACAGTATCCTTCCCTTGCCACGCCCACCAAGCCATACCATGCCCACCAAGCCACACCCACAGAACCAGTAGTTAAAGAATTTGAAATCCACCACTGAAATGTAAGGTATAATTCATTTGTTGCTGGAGGCTTAAACTCATTCAGGTGTTTTCCTTGATTATGTTTCTTTGGGCTTCCAGCTTCAATTATATCTTTTCAGCCTCTTCTTCATAACTTCTTGGTGAATCGTATTTTCTTTAGATATGTCTGAGACAAAATTGGAATTTAATACTTCTGTTTTTTTCTTCCTTATTTTTTTAGCATTTTGCCATCTTTATTGAGCAGCTGAAATTAGGATTTTGCAATACTTCAGATTCAATCTTTCAAAAGTGTTTTTGCAGCATGCAAGTGTGTGAATGTAGCAACTGTTTATAACACCTTAAAGAAATTATACCCTTTCTGGAATGAAGCATTACTGATTCATGGACTTAGTAGTTCAGCAGACTACAACTTCTTTTGGAGATTATTCTGAAATGCTCTGTAGCTCTAGCTGGTATATTGATAATTTCTCCCTTTTTTATTTTGGACATTTTAAGAAACACTTTTGTTCTTCTTAACGTCCTTCTCCATGATCTGTGATTTGTAGGTTTCCCAAAAATTATCTCTGTAGTTCCAAGCTATTTCAGATGCTCTTTCTTGGGAACCTACAGTATTTATAAGTCCTGCATGTAGCTTTTGAATAGTGCACAAATATCATATTAGAATGAATTTGAAGATATTCCTTTGATTACAGAATTTACTGGTGGGCAAAAAAGGAAAAAGAGCCAGATTCTGTTACTTAAAGTTCAAAATAAATATCTTACAATCTAACTCTGATAACTCTTGTTATCAGCAACATCACACTAAATTCTTAGGCTAAACAGCAGAAATACTAAATCAAAGCAATTGGTTTACTATTTATAAATACTAAACTATATCAATGATTCAAATGATGCTATGACTGCCTGTTTTCAGTGCCTGGAGGCTGTAGGAACCTGGATGGGAGACAACAGGCTTCAAATGAACCCTGGGAAGACAGAGTGACTGTGGATGTGAGGAACCCTAACTTTTGTTGCAAATCTTTCATGTTCTCAATCAAAAATATGGCATTACTTGCACTACATATATATTTATATCTCAAATCAATGGACCTCTGATACCACAGACGTTCTTTATACATTTCTTCACTTACATATTGAAAGGTATAGCCCATTTTACTCAATGTTTAACATTAGCCATTTATAAAATGTTTATTCTCATACATTTTATTTCCATCACATTCTCATCTTCTAAATTCAGCAACTGTTACCCTATTCTAAGTTTGTGCAAAATTTGCCAGTTTATGACTATTCATTTTATCCTATGCTCCCCTAAATCAACAATAAGCACTCTCTCTTATACTCTGCAATGAACAATAAACACTCTCGCTTACGCTCATGCAGTGATTGCAGAATAGCAAAATTCTAAACTGAATGTCCAGTATAAATCTGCACTGCATTTCCCAAAATTTGCATATTGTAACCTGTCAAATTTATTTACAAAGTTTTCTTCCAAATGTTGTCAGAGTAATTAAAGTTACCCCCATGACTATTACTTTATGCCTGTTCCAAAGATTTCAGTTTTGTTTTGGAGAACATTATTCATGTATTTTCATTCCATGGATGAGCAAAAATAGAAACCAACATTGGTACTGAAGTTATCATTCCTTCAGTTATGTTAAACTTCTAAGCTTTCTACTGCCCTGTCAAGTTCATTGACTTGGTTTTCTAAACAGAACTGGATATTTTGAACACACTTTCAGCTCTCTGTTACATCTGTTCAATCATATTTGCTTTCTTGTACTAAACATTCAGGATAATTTCCTATATTCAGAGTATTGAAGCCATTAAGAAATATCAACTAATGTTATTTCAGATTTATCACTGAGTGATCCAATAGGACCAATTAACTCCATGCTTCTATTTCTTTTTTACAGACATAAATCTTTAAGTTTTTCATCTCCAAGGCCTACAAAATGCAGTTTAAGCTTCTTGATCAAGCTCAATCTGTTTTAGCCAAACAAATGTTTACAAGTTCGTTTAAGATACAATCCATCCAATAATCCATAGTTCTGTTTCTAGAAGTATTCCAAGCAACTGGATGTGTTCTTTTCAGAAGAAGAATACTAAATACCAAGAAAAGATAGGTCATATGGGAACAGAAGTTGCAAGTTTGCAAGTTTGCATAGCTATACTATATATACTACTATATATACTATAGCTATACTATAATGTATTTACCAGTAGTTTAAAATAATTTACTGACATGGAGCAATCTCTGCTCTCCCTTATAAAACAGAAATTCAAATACATGTCAATTTTACTTTACATGTCTCAAATGTGAAACTGACAGTGCATAGGAAAGAGATACGGTAATGATTAAAGAGAAAGAAAGAGGCAGAACTGGTGAGCTCTAACAATAGAATAGAATAACAGAGTTGGAAGAGACCTTGGAGTCCAACCCCCTGCTTAGACAGGAAACCCTAAACTACTTCAGACAAATGGTTATCCAACCTCTTCTTAAAAACTTCCAGTCTTGGAGCATTTACAACTTCTGGAGGCAAGTTGTTCCACTGATTAATTGTTCTAACTGTCAGGAAATTTCTCCTTGGTTCTAAGTTGCTTCTCTCCTTGATTAGTTTCCACTCGTTGCTTCTTGTCCTACCCTCAGATGCTTTGGAGAACAGCGTGACTCCCTCTTCTTTGTGGCAGCCCCTGAGATATTGGAACACAGCTATCATGTCACTCCTAGTCCTTCTTTTCATTAAACTATACATATCCAGTTCCAGCAACAGTTCTTTATATGTTTTATCCTCAAGTCCCCTAATCATCTTTGTTGCTCTTCTCTGCATTCTTTCTAGAGTCAAATAACTCTATGAAGCTGACTTGATCGGAGCCATCTTGGAGGTCCAGTGTTGCCACACTGGAGCTGAGGGATAGGGAGGGAGGATAAGAGATAGCTGGGGTTTTATAGCCAAAAATAAACTACTATCTCTTGGGAACCAAGGACATTCTCACACCTGGACCATGGAAGGAGCAGTGAGGTAACTAGATAGCATTGTGATTGGACCATGTGACTGTTTGGGGTTGAGGGAAAACTTTTTCTTTTAATTAGGTGAAAACTATGGGAACCTTCAGAGTCAGTGTTCACCAGATCTGTGCCAATATGATATCTCCAATAGCTATTCTTTGAGGAATTCATCTGCCTCGGAATTTTGCTTGCTGTGGTGTAATTATTTGGAACCTTGACACTCAACTCAATTGGATCTCACTGTGTTGTATTTGGGCTTAGGCCTGACAGTCCCTCAATAACCTGGTCCCATACCAAGTAGGGTTTTAAAAGTAGAACCAGCACCATGAATTGTATCTGGAAGCAGACTAACAGCCAATGTAGCTCATGGAACAGAGGTGTAATGTGTACCATCCTAGGGGTGCACATAGCTGTCTGTTCAGCTACATTTTGCCCAGTTGAGGCTTCTGGGACACACTTCAAGCACAGCCCCATGTTGAGTGCATTACAGTAATCTATTCTAGAGATGACCAGGGCATGGATAACTGCAAGAGTAGAACCTCATAGTCCAGGAAGCGGCACAATTGGCATACAGCACAAAGCTGTGAAAATGACCTCCAGGCCACAATTGCCACCGTTTACTTCAGCAGGAGTTGTGTGTCTATAAAGACTCCAAGATTATGTACTGAGTCTGCCTGGGACAGTGACACTCCATTCAAAGATGATAAAATCTCAGATCTAGAGGCACAAACACCTGAAGCCACTCAAATTCATTTGAAATACAATGATTGTTCCATTGCAAATGCATTACTTACAGCTTCTTCATATTGTCTCTTATATGCTTTCACTTTCATTTGCAGCTTGTCCACCAGATCCTGGAGCCTTAGAATATTCTTCCGGTCTTCCTCAGACTAATCAAAGTTATGACAACAAGTGAGTTTCTATCATTTGAATCCCTTTAAATTCCAAGTATGTGTCTGTGTGGCTTCATATATAGGTATGAAGCCAACTAGGTCAGTGATGGGTTGCCCCTGGTTTGGTCCGGTTCGCGCGATCCTGTAGCGGTGATGTTATGATGTCACCGAACCAGTTCTCCGCGGCCCGGACCCAGGCCCATCTGCACGCCCAAACTTACATTTTTTGTGTAAAACCCCCGAAAATAGCACTCTGCGCATGCGCAGAGAGCTTGTTTCAAAGTTTTTCCTTGAAAAAAAGTTAGTGCACATGCACAGTAGCATGCTTTAGGCTCGTGCAGGAAGAGAACTGGTAGTCAAGGTAAGTAGAACCCACCCCTGAGCTAGGTGACCTTGGGTCAGTTACTATTTCACAACCCTAGGAAGCAGACAATTTCTGCAAATGTTGCCAAGAAGTGTAAGGACTTGTCTGACAGTAGCCAGCAGTCAACAATGATTTATAGTACCTCCTCCCCCCAAAAAAAATTCCTAAGGTGATGATTAAAACAACATTACCAATCAGGTAGACATCAATATGATGGACAAGAAGTTACTATTTAGCATCTCTACAGATCTCGACATACCACCACAATTAAGTCCAAAATTTTTGTTGCTAAGTGAGACATTTCTTAAGTGAATTTTTGCAACCTTTCCTGTCACAGTTAAGTGAATCATTGCAATTGCTAAGTTTATAACACAGTTCTTAAATGATTCTGACTTTCCCATTGACTTTGTTTGTCAGAAGATGATCACATCACCCTGGAACACTGCAATAGTCATAAATATGAGTCAGTTGCCAAGAGTCTGAAATTTGATCACATGACCATGTAATGGTCATAAGTGCAACAGGCATAAGTGAAAAACAGTCATAAGTCACTTTTTTCAGTGCTGTTTGTTAGGAATGAGAGTCACCTAACTAGTTGGGTTGGCAATATATGTAAGCCATGATAGTATTTTTAATGCTGTATCTTTAAGAGCATGTTAATTTGTGATTGCCTGAGGTTCCTCCAATGGCTATAAGATAGAGCCAGGAACCTGGTTTGAGCTGGATTGCTCTGATTGCTCTAATTGCACTCTTACTCTTGCTTGCTCACTGTGTGTAGCTGTTCATTTTCTGTATCGCATTTTGCTACTGTTTGCAAACTGCTACTCCGTGTATGATACTGGTAAGAACAAAGACTTCACATTTGGATTATCCCCGGACTGATTGATTTGATTATTAACTGATTTACTTGTGTATGACTTGGACTGTTTGCTGGGCTTTGCTTAACTGTCTGATGGAAGTAAAACATTTTACTATTCAGTGTATCTGTTTACTGGTTGCGTGCTATTCATCACCATTCTTACTACGTTTCTCTGCACGCACTTGTTCTCCTAACGGGGAATACTTCAACACTATTGTAGCTTCGAACAGTCACTAAACGCACTGTTGTAAGTCAAGAACTATCAATATTATATTGTAAATGGGAATAATGAGAGGTAAAGTGGCAAATTAAGTCTTATATATGTCAAAATATTCAGAGATTTCAAACTTTTCAGCTAAAATTATGTTCAAGTTTTAGAAAGATACATTCACAAATAAATATATGCAACAGAGTTGGTATTCAGCAGGTTCTGACCACTTCTGGACAATCGGTAGCGGAAATTTTGAGTAGTTTGGAGAACCGGTAAGTACCACTTCTGACTGGCCCCGACCCCATCTATTCTCTGCTCCCGAGTCCCAGCTGATTGGGAGGAAATGGGGATTTTGCAATAACCTTCCCCTGGAGTGGGGAAGGAATGGAGATTTTACAGTATCCTTCCCTTGCCACGCCCACCAAGCCACGCTCACCAAGCCATGCCCACAGAACTGGTAGTAAAACATTTTGAATCCCACCACTGATAATGCAAATATAACTCATGAAAAAAAGCTACTTCTCTTTTCCCAATATTATTTGGTTGATAAATAATTTTTGATTGATAAAAGTGGTTTGGTTGGTTGGTTAATAAATAACTTCACTCCATGGTTATCACACTTACCTGGTAAGTTAGTTCCTTCACTCGTCTCTCATATTTGCGTACACCCTTAATTGCCTCAACACCACGCTTCTGCTCATTCTCAACTTCAGCTTCAAGTTCACGTACCTAAGGGAAAACAGGTTGAAAATTAGTCGTCATCTATGCCCTATTACATACAACTTTACATACAAGTGTATATAAACATATAGAGATGGATACATACTCTTTGCTCTAATTTCTGAAGCTGCTTCTTGCCTCCCCTCATTGCCAGTTGTTCTGCCTCATCAAGACGGTGCTGTAGATCTTTTACAGTCTGTTCTAGATTCTTCTTCATTCTCTCTAGATGGGCACTGGTGTCTTGTTCTTTCTTAAGTTCTTCTGCCATCATGGCTGCCTGTTAATAAAGATACTATGTTCAAGAGACTACCCTGTTATAAGTATTTATAGGATCAGACTTCAAAAGAAGGGCATCAATCAACTCACATCAGTAATGGATTTTTTGGCTTTCTCTTCAGCATTGCGAGCTTCTTGAATAGTGTCCTCCATTTCACCCTGGATTTGGGTAATATCTGTTTCCAGTTTTTTCTTGGTGTTGATCAGGCTGGTGTTCTGTTTAGGCAAAAAATACTGTTAGTTTCTAGTAAACATGAAATGATTAATTTATTTTTTAAAAACTAGGAAATAATATTCTAAAAAATAAACCTGTATATTGCAAGATATACAGGTTTATTTTATATCTCTTTATGTAGTCTTATTTTCATATTTTCGTCAGAGTTTCAACAAATACAAAAGTGTCATCGCATCTAAACTAATACAAAAGAAAAAGGAAGATCAATACTATGTTTATGCTTTATGCTTTATATAGAATGCTTTATATAAAGATCTGCAAATATCATTTAAGCATAGTTTTATTGTTATAGTTTATTGTTATTATTCAAACAATATCAAAATAACTGAAGAATATTCAAAATATTCCTCTTTTTTCCTTTAAAAATAAAGAAATGCTTACATAGACTTGTCATTCTCAACTACTGGTTACAGGACGATAGAAATAATAAGATTCTTACTTGTGTGTGAAGGAGCTGCACCCGTTCACTGGCATCCAGAAGCTCCTGTTCAGCCACTTTTCTGGCCCTCTCTGTCTGTTCCAGAGCTGCCCGGAGCTCCTCAATCTCGGCCTGCATCAAGTTTGCTCTGCGTTCAACCATGGATACTTGTTCCTTCAAATCTTCTTGGCCTCTCAAAGAATCATCCAAATGCAGTTGTGTGTCCTATGAAATACATTATTTTAAGGTATAACTCTTGAAATCTTAACAATTGTAGTGATTTCCTGATGCTTTCTTGAACCTGCCTAGAACATACCTTGAGAAGTCCTTGTGTGTTCCTGAGGTTCTTTAGTGCTTCAGCACCTTGACGGTTGGCATGGCTCAGTTGGATCTCCATCTCATTTAGATCTCCCTCCATCTTCTTCTTAATCCGCAGGGCATCATTCCTGCTCCTAATCTCAGCATCCAATGTACTCTGCATGGACTCTACCACCCTCACATGATTCCTCTTCATTTGATCAATTTCTTCATCTTTCTCTGCAATTCTTCTGTCGATGTCAGATTTCACCTGGTTGAGCTCCATTTGGATGCGCAGGAGTTTGCCTTCTTCATGTTCCAGAGAAGCCTTAAAAAAATCAAGTATATCAGCTGTTATTAAAGAGTCATCTAAATAACAGTGTTGTCCATACTTGTCTAACTGGTTTTCTAAAACATATTTTAGAGTGCTTTAAAATACTTTTGTTTTCCTTAAGCATAATAACACAATTACCTCAGCCTCCTCCAGAGAGGACTGGAGTTCACATTTCTCCTGTTCAATCTGCTTCTTCACTTTTTCCAGTTCGTGAATGGCTTTTCCTCCCTCAGCAATCTGTTCCGTTAGGTCAGATATCTCTTCTGTTGATTTCATACAAAATAAAGAGGGGAATATTCAACCTAACAGTTTTAGGCTGAATATTTGGGAAAAGAATATTTTGGCTCTTCCAAGCTCATCCATTTGGAACTGGTCAGTTAATACTGCATGAGCAGACACACTTCTACATATGTATATCCTAATCATGAGGAGAATGCCTATATGGGATTATCTTATTATGCTTGTTACTTGTTGCTCCATAGAAGGTGGTAGAACCATTACATAATCAATTTTTCTCACTTTTGTATCTTCAGTGTCCTAAATGGAAGCTTATAGTAAGAAGCTTATAGACTTACGCTGAAGGTTCTTGTTTTCACGCTTCAGAGTTTCCAGGTGATCCAAGGATTCTTCATATGCATTCTTCATCTTGAAGAGTTCTGTGCTCAGAGACCGAGACTCCTTCTGGGAAGCTTCCAGTTCGGATTGAGCTTCCTCAAATTTCTGTTTCCAGTCTGCCAGAATCTGGAAAGGGTCATTGAGTCATCAGTGTCATACAAATTTGATAAAGAAATAAGATACTAAATTTAATTGGCTGAACAACTTGGTGCAAAGTGTTCTTCTTTAATCATCAGGAGCAAAATACCTTATCAAAGTTCTTCTGCTTTTTATCTAGAGCTGCACAAGCTGCATTGGATCTTTCCACGTCAATCATCAGGTCCTCCACTTCATTCTGCAACCTCTGCTTGGTCTTCTCCAGGGAAGCACATTTGGAATTCACAGCTTCTACATGTTCCTCAGCTTCCTGCAGACGCTGAGCAAGCTTTTTCCTAGAACAATGAATAGCCAACTATTAGCAATTAATCTGCTTATAAAATTTGAAAGGAAGAAAACTTCACAATCATATGATATCCATAAAGGCAACACACACTTCTCTATTATTGACATGGAAACTATTTCATTTTCAAGCTTTTTAAGAGTTATGCAAATCATTTCTGTATTATGCAAATGATCTCATGAAGCACTAATTTGTCATGCAGGACAGTTTGAAAAACTTTTGAAAATGAGAATGGTTATTGGAGAATGGCAAACTCTAAAATAGTTTAAATAATTAAGATTAATTTTTATTTTTTATATTGTGTTATTGTTAACATTATTTCAGACTTAAGTATCTTAAGGAGCTATACAACATTTGAATTCCCAATGATTGATAACAAATTCTAAAATATTTGAGCTGTTTCCATGAAATGTATTGTTTTAATGTGATAAAAGATAGTAATTGTGATTATCATTTATACTTCCATGTTTTCATTTGATGTCTCATGAATCCTCACACAAATCAGATTCATCAGATTCAAAAACCAAATAATATGCTGTTTAAACTTTAATTATAGGAATAAATTAAAACTAAAGACATTTCACTTTAAATGGATAATCAGCATAAAACTTGAATTTGAACTTATTAAATTTTCAAAAAGTGAATTATATTTATATGGGCTGTTGCAATGAATTACTATTTTAATTTACAAAAGGTCATGAAATTATTGCATAAAATGTTTTACAGAGATTTGCTCACTCTGTACAGATACACTTTTTGTCATTCAAATGCAGTGCTTGAAGAAAATGGGAAAGGAGATAAACTACAAATAATTTCTTTCCATAAAAAAACATTATTCTGGATTTGGAGTATTTTACAATGATCCTGCTGTATTAGCCATTATTTGACTTGAACTGTTGCAATTCCAGCTAAGAGAATATCTGCAAAACTACTGGACTGTCACTTCTTGTTGCTGTCTTTTTGCTGCGAGCAGAGACTTCTGCGTAGAGAGAAAATAGCTTATGATAGCTCTGCAATGTAATCCACTCTCAGAGATATGGCTAAAGTTACTTTCTCGTATGGTAATTATACCTCATTTGTCCTTGCAATTTATTTTTACTACAAAACTATTCCAAGTCCCACGTACTTGGCCTCCTCTAACTCTTCAGTGCGCTGAATTGCATCAGTCTCGTATTTGGTTCTCCACTGGGCAACCTCGCTGTTGGCTTTGGACATGGCACGCTGTAGCTCAGCTTTGGCTTCCTGTTCTTCCTCAAATTGTTCTCGGAGTAAATCACAATCATGACGAGCTGATTGCAAACCATGAGCCAGTGCATTTTTAGCCTAGAAAAATGAAGATGTCTTAAATGCTTTCCCCAAATTTAATTGTGGCATTATTAACAGCTCCCACTTGTGTTACTTTTTCTTTCAGGTTTGCTTTTTGGTCTTTAGAATGTAAATCTTTCAATTGTTCACTTTTTTAAAATATGGGAGTTGCACATATTACTAGAAATTCTGCTTTGCAACAGAGAAAGAGAAAAGCACAGGGGTGAAATCCAATTTTTTTTACTACCGGTTCTGTGGGCGTGGCTTAGTGGGCGTGGTATGGCTTGGTGGGCAT
>JANHFM010021297.1:0-11211 GCA_032468115.1 Grayia smithii | reverse complement strand
AGTGATTCATTTAACGACTGTGGCAAGAAAGGCCGTAAAATGGGGCAAACCCCACTTAACAAATGTCTTACTTAACAACAGAAATTTTGGGCTCAGTTGTGGTCATAAGTCAAAGAACACCTGTAATTGATGCTGCAATATAATATTAGTAATTTGACAAAAGTGTTGTACTGTTAGTGCTCAATATATCCTTACTAAGGAATTAACCTTAAAACCAAAATAAATTAAATTCTTTTAACAATTTTAAAAAAAAATTGCAATCTCTGTGCTGAATGCCAAAATCTCTATAATTTCGTTATTTAAAGTTAGGGGGGAAAATGCTATCAAAAACGTTATAAACAAAGGAAAATCACTTCTCTGCTGTTGTCGTAAAAGCTGTTCACTGACTCTCCTGCAGCTGAGCTTGACCTGAAAGGGCCTTTATCTTTTTCACTAAGGAAGTAAGAAAGGCAGGTTTCTTCCCTGAGAACTTCATCCTGAAGTTGAAGGGCTAATAGAGAGAAAGTGAGTTCCCAGGTGTGAGAATGGAAAGGCACTAGGAGCCTTTTTCTGGGATAAGTATTTCCATGAGAGATCAAAAAAGAGCCTTGGTGGCGCACTTAGCTATTGCGCTGCTAAGTGTTTCCACTTAGCTCCAGCTGCTTGCAATTAGTGCCAGTTCGAATCTCACCAGGCTCAAGGTTGACTCAGCCTTCCATCCTTTCGGGGTAGGTTAACTGAGGACCCAGATTGTTGGGGGCAATAAGCTGACTTCGTAAAAATGCCGCTGGGGGGGGCCAAAAGCCCTAATAAGCAGGCATATACAAGGAATGAAGGTATTGCTAAGCACATTGATTTGTGCTTGAAATTGTAAGCCACCCTGAGCAGGGGTGGGTTCTACCTACCTTTACTACCGGTTCTCTTCGTGTACGTGCGCGCAATTTGAGTGCGCACGCTCGCTTTGCTCGCGCGTGTGCCTAAAGCGCACCACCGCACATGCGCAGAAACTCTTCTTCAAAGAAATTGCAAAAAAAGCGCTCTGCGCATGCGTAAAACATTATTTTTCTGGTTTTCACGAAAAAAAAGGTAAGTTTGGGCGCACGGGTGGGCCCAGGTCTGGGATGCGGAGAACCGGATCGGTGACGTCACAGTGTCACCGCTACCGGATCGCGCGAACCGACCGAACCGACAGCAACCCACCACTGGCCCTGAGTTTCCGGAGAAGGGAGGGATATAAGTTGAATTAATAATAATAAATAATAATAATAATAATTCTTTTCCCCCCACTCTCATGCCTTTGTTTTTGTTTTGTGATTGTATCTTGTTTTAATTCTATTCTTGATGTTATTATGCTGCCACCACTGAGAGTTGTAGGGTTGTGGCAGACTAAAATCAATCAAATAAATAAATAAATAAATGAGTCTGTGAATGCACACATATAAATAAATATGTGCCCTGATAAAAAAAAAAGAACAAATATAGAGGCTCACAACTCTGGATCTTACACCTCAGGCAATACATATCAGTGAAACAGTCCTTCAGACAGTCTAGCTCCAAACCATTTACAGCTTTAAAGGTTAACACCAACATCTTAAATTGACTTAGAATTAAATAGGCAGCTTTTGTAATTGGTATAGAATAGGATACTGTGATCAGAATACTTGCTGGCATCGCTTAGGACAACACAATCTCACAGTTAGTTCTATGTTGCCGTCCGGATCACTTGATTTCCCCATCTACAATATTGTCCTGTTGTCTAAAGGAAATTTCAGTTTCTTCTTTGCCTTCCTCTGTTACAAAACCATCTCTAGATATTTGCTTAGGATCTCCTACCATTGTCTTGGGATTAGAATGTAATCTTCACAGGTGGGTTTCACACAATTTTACACCGGTTCGTCCCGCACTGAAAATGTGAGCGCTCGTGTGTGCGACTTGCATGCATGCGTGCAGCTTAGAAAACGTGGCTAAATAGGACGGCATAGTGCCAAGGCAGCGGGGCGGGCCCACCCACCCGCAGATCGCCACTACTGGTTTGCCTGAACCAGTCCAAACCGGCTGAGTACCACCACTGGTGATCTTCATCTTTAGTGACAGATCAGCTGACATGTTGGTTTTAGAATGTCATCCAATTCATAATTTCACCTAAAGCAGGGGTGGGTTCTACTTACCTTTACTACCGGTTCTAAAGGTGCACGTGCTTTGCGCATGGTTGGAGCGCGTGGAGCACGCATTCGGCGCTGAACGGGCGCTCCTGCACATGCGCAGAAGCTTTTTTTGAGGAAAAAAAATCAAAAAAAGCTTCCTGAGCATGCACGCAAGCGTGCTCCGCACAGGGACTAGTAAGTACGGACGTGCAGATGGGCCTGGGTCCAGGAGACGTAGAACCGGTTCGGTGACATCACAGAGTCAACACTAACTATTTGCGTGAACCGGACCAAACCGGGAGCAACCCACCACTGACCTAAAGGCCTCAAGTAGATGTTAAAAACAAGGTGATAATTTGACAGAACAACACAAAAAGTAATTGAATTAAAATCACTATAATGTTTAAAACTGAACTTTTATTAGAAAACAGATATAAGAGTTCTATAAAGACAGCCAGATTCAACCACTTTGGAGGGCAGATTGAAGACTGTTCAAGATATAATCCAAATTATATAGCCTTCCACATCCCAGTGGAAATACATAAAACCCATTTTTCACACCTAAATGATGGAGTGAGCCTTTGTCTCCCACCCATCCATCACCACTATTTAATTGCATATTGCCTACATAACTCTAGATGGCCTCCAGTTTTAATTTATTGAGTACAGTACTTAAATTGGTGACCTATCAGACCAGGGAAATGGTCCAAAATGTGACCCTATTCCTCATGATTGCAAACAATTTTGCGACTATTTTACATACATTGATCGATTTGATATTATCAAGATAAATGGGCTATCGTTCCCATTTATACTAAAGCCAAATAGAATGGTCTGGCCAACTTTTACCTCATCAGCCATTCAAATCCATTTCAGATCAAATCAAATCAAATAATTCATTACAGGTCAGCTATTCATATTAAATCAGATTTATTAAATTAAACCTACAGAATACAACCTACAAAATAAAATGTGCAAAAGTAAGGAATACAATGTGAAAAATGTACTATCATGCTTGAATTATTTTGCTTTCCACAACAACATGCAAATTCACAGTTTTAGAAGCTGTGAAAGCAAACTTTGCAATGGTGAGAGTTATAATGGGGTACTTATCCTCCAGTAAACATTTTACATAAAATTTACATAAAACTCTTTAGTCTATCCAAGAAATTGGGTTAGAAGAGTCATTAATGGTTTACATACATCTCAGTAGAAACTACAATATGATGGAGTAGGTGTTCATGTTTCAATGAACTATTTCAATGCTCTTTACAAGAGCAGAGCCTTTCCTCGTATGGGATTTTATGAACAGAAGTCCAGAATGAAGGTAACTGCTTTTGAAAGAATTTGATTAGGTATACCTAGAACCTAGTTAGTTCCTAGTTACTTGGAACATATGAATCAGTTTAGTTCTCTCTATGCTTAGGAATCAATTTTATTGAAGCAGGTCCTTGGTTTCTACATTTCAAGAGTCCTTTAAAGGCTACAACCAGTGGTGGGTTGCTCCTGGTTCGGTCCGGCTCTATAGAATAGGTAGCGGTGACACTGTGACGTCACCTAACCGGTTCTATAGTCCTGGACCAAAGCCCCCCTGCGTGCCCATAGTTACCTGTCCCTGCGCACAGCACGCGGACCGCACTTGCTCAAAAAAGCTTCTGCGCATGCGCAGGAGCGCCCATTCGGCACGTGCACGCGCAAAGTGCACGTGCATGCTGAACGCATGCTACGCACGCTCCGACCACACGCGAAGCGCGTGCATCTACAGAACCGGTAGCAAAGGTAAGTAGAACCCACCCCTGGCTACAACTTGTGCCAATGGTAGAAAGCAGCTAGCAAATCATAACTACCTAGGTTCCTTAATTTCAGTCATCAAGGCACAGGTAATCCTCAGCTTTCAACCACAACTCGGACCAGAATTTCCATTCAAAACAAATTTTATAGATATTTTTTGCCAAGGTTGTTAAACGAATCACTGGAGTTGTTAAGTGAATCACACGGTTGTTAAGTTAATTCAGCTTCCCCCATTGACTTTGCTTATCAGAGATTGACTGGGAAGGGTGAAAATAGATGGCTGCAACCATTGTAAATGCATGCCATTGTTTCCAGCACCCTCACCTTCCTGATAGCCCTCCTCTGAACTGAGCTCAAATTCAATTTCCCAATATCCCTTTCAGACCATGGTCTAAAGTTCAAATGAAACTTTGATTTGAAGTTACTTTAAGTCTTGAGGAGATGAGCTGACCTATTCTGCCTGGTGTCTATCTCTTAACAGCCTAACTCATGTACATTGCAAGCTACAATGGAAGTAAAAGCAAGTATTTTTCCTGCTTTTTCTGATCTTGTTGGAAATTCTACAATCCCACATCTACTATGTGTTAGGGTTCCAGTAAACCTTCGCCGAATGAAAACTCCTTCTCAATCACGGTTCAAAAGTCCAATTTATTTCAGATAGGTAAACTGACACATCCTATGAAAACCCGAAATTAAAAGTCCCGGGTTTTCTTCTCAATATATCAAAACCTCCTCTCCCTCATCCACCGGTCACGAGATCCAATCACCGCCCGTTCCATCTTGACACCCTCCTTCTCCAGATGTCAAGGCGTTGTGACCTTCATCCCATTATATAATACTATTATGGCTAACATCTCCTTCTCGCCAATCCCTCCTCCCTTTCTTTTCCCACAGTTCAGAGTGGCAGTTTGGAACCTAACTAATAATGTTTCCAAGTCTGACAGCAACCCTTCAGCAAGGGTTTGCTGAAAAGAGATGTTACAGGCCTCCCAGGTTCAGCTTAACGGTCCTCATTCACACGTCACAGCCGGTTGACTTCCCTTGACTGTATATTTTAAAGACACTTTGAATGGTAATTCTCAGATTGAAATCAAAAAGGCATTTAGTTGAATTCTCAAATGCTAAGGAAGGCTTCCTAAAATCTGGAGGGTTAGGGATAGTACAGAGAGAAGACAACAAACAGGTGATTTAAAATTAATTCAGATGACTTAAGAAGCATGTGCATAAGCTCTATTAAAGAATTCCATATTGGGTTAACCTTCAGCAAGTCAACCTGTCTTGATTTCTTAAGGATGTCTTCGGTATCTGTAAAAGAGGAATAATTGTGATCCCTCTCAAAGTTATTTTATGAAAGGAAGGCTACCAAGCACCTTTTGTATTCTAATTATTATTAAATTTATATGCCGCCCTTCTCCCGAAAGACTCGGGGCGGCTCACACAGGTTAAAAACCAAAAAGAAACATACAGAATATAATGATTAAAATTGAAATTGAAACAATTTACAAAAAGGATAAAAAGAAAGGAAGAAAAAGAAAATAAAAGAAATAAAGAAGCCAAGTCCCATTAGCCAAGCTGTTCGAATAGCCATGTTTTCAGGTCCCGGCGGAAGGAGCGGAGATCAGGGGCAGTCCGGAGGTCGGTGGGAAGCCCATTCCAGAGGGTCAGTGCACCCACAGAGAACGCCCTCGCCCCGGATGCCACCAACCGACATTGTCTGGCCGATGGCACCAGTTGGCATATTTATGACCATTGCAGTGCTCTGGGGTCATGTGATCACCTTTTGTGACCTTCTGACAATCAAAGTCAATGGGGAAGCCAGATTCACTTAACAACCGTATTCCTAACTTAACAATTGTAGTGATTCACTTAACAGCTGTGGCAAGAAAGATCGTGAACTGGGACAAAACTCACTTAACAAATGTCTCACTTAGCGACAGAAATTTTGGTCTCAATTGTGGTGGTAAGTTGAGGACTACCTGTACTTTTTTTTTAATAGTGCAAAACCTTTCAGTGGGTGGGGCTGTGAGACTGGCCAGCTATAGGAAACCTTCCGCTGCATTTTCAATTCTCATTCTGAACTTTGGAGAACTTGGAAATTTAGCATGGGATCCTTGATTTTGGTTTTGCTAGTGTATCTCGCTAAAATAGATTCATGTTTGTGTTGGATTGAATTTTTTCTCCTCTGACTCAGAGATGTTTGACATATCTGCTAGGGTCAGAAAATGAACTTCAAATTTGTTTTTTCACTGAACAGTTGTGGCTTTGAAATTAATTAAGGTGTCTGAGACGTTTTGGGGAAGGGTAGGATTCTAGCAGAAGAAAATTCTCCATAAAATGAAAAGTATTACCTATCATAAATAAAATGTAAAGGGATGGACAATATGAAAACCTGAAGCTTTGAACAGTATGTATATGTGTTCCTTCTTGCTTTTAAGTACCTTCTAAGGAGATCTTGAGAGATGTATACTCTGAGGTCTTCTCCCCGGCCATGCTAGAATCTGTTTCACAGAAAAAAAAGGCAGTTCTCCTCTTTATAGATCTGTGGAATCTCCACTGATAAAACAGAAGAGGGAATCTGAGCTGCAGGGGTGGGTTTTCTCTTCCTCCTTGATCTGTGTCCCTTGCTTGACAGGGGTTCCCTCCCAAAGCCTTCATTTTAGGGTTTTAAACAGCTGCTTGTCATCTGAGCTTTGGCAGGCAAAGCTTTAAACTTTCATCCAAATCACATCAGGATTTACACTTAGTTACATTCTGTCTTGGAAAGAGCCAAAAATTGGTTTAACTTTTTTTTTTTTTTGGCAGAGTTATGATATGGCCTGAGAGCAGAAATTGCTGCTGAGGTTGTTTCAAAGGGCTAATTTGTGTGCTACTTGGGTCTTCTTCCATGTCCTTATGGATGGGATTAAGCTTTTCTATTAGTCTTGATAAACGACAAATTTCTTTTGGGTCTTTCCTCCCCCCAACAATTTTCAGCTAGTTATTGTAAGAAATGATGCTTGACCTTTCCCCCTTTTTTTCTTCCATATTACTTTTTCTGATTGTAATTCATCATTTTTATTTTGAATGTTCCAATAAAATGTATTCAAAAGCCATCTTATTGTCATGGATTTAAACCACTCTGGGATATCTAGGTGGGGCATGCTGGTTACAACAGTGTTATGATGAATGTAGCATGGTGGAAGAAGATATATAGTGGGGAAATCACAACCAACAACCTCCTGTGTATACCTGCTTTAATCTGAAGAGTAGCATGAAAAGGTTATAAAAAAACATTGCCAAATGTACCATTTTAGCAGTGTCTGCAGGCTGTGTATCTATTTGTATGTGTAAAAAAAAAAATAAGATAGTCAATGCAATGTCACAATGCAAGCCCACTCTACATGCATGTACAAAGGAGTGTCCACTCTTTGGTACATGCATGTGATGTCAGAATAACAGAGTTGGAAGGGACCTTGGATGTTTTCTAGTCCAACCCCCCACTGAAGCAGAAAACCCAATACCCGTGATGGAGAACCTATGGCATGCGTGCCGGAAGTGGCACACAGAGCCATTTCTCCGGGCACAAGGAGCCCTCGCCCATTACTTCTCCGGGTTCCAGTGTGCTGGCCAGCTAGTTTTCATGCACACAGGCGCACTGGAAACCGGAAGAGCAGCTGCACATTGCGCATGCGCGCTCCAGGAAGATGATCTTCCTGTTTCCAGAGTGCATATGCGCAGTGGCCAGCTGGTCTGGTTTCTGGTGCAAATGCACGCGCAAAGACCAGCAACATGGCGTGTGTGCCAAAAGACACGGAGTGGGAATCTTGGTGGTCTCTGCCTAAGGGAGCAGAGCAAGGTAATCTGGGGCTTCCCTCCCTCCTGCCCGCGCGGGCTTCTTGTGAGGCCCCTGGAGGTCCAGAGCACTGGTGAACCAGCATCCGGTGAGAGCAGGGTGGTAGAGGTGGGCTGCCTGTGCAGATGACCCTGTGGCCTGTGTTCCTCCACACTGGGAGCCACCATTCCCCAGCTGGTGGCAGCACTCTTGGCCACTCTTGGCTCTCTGGCACCATCTCGGCAGTGCCATGCGCCAGCCGGGGAAGCTCCAAACATGTGGCCTTTTCTGGGCTCCTCCCTGCTGTGAGCTGCAGGCGAAGCAAGTGCGGCTGGCGGGGATTTTGCAAACCAGCAACTGGTGAGGGCGGGGTGGTGGTGGGCTGTCTGTGCAGATGACTCCGTGGCCGCCGTCAAAGTGGGGCTGAGACACCCCTCTTGGCTTGCTCCACCAGCTGTGCAGGTCCCCTGGGCTGTAGGCAGTGCTGCGCTGTCTTCGGTGTTCCTCCTGTGCAGCCCCACCACCCCAGAAGAGCAGCAGCAACAGCAGCTGCAGGGGGAAGGGCAAGAGCTACCAGCCGGCTCAGGAGCATGGGGCAGTGTTTACTGGCTGGGCAGCCAGCTGCCCCGCCCACTGCTCCTTCCCTGGCATTGACTCGGCTGGTGGCACAGCAGCAGGCATGACAGGTGATAGGCCCAACCGCAGGTGGTGCAGCACCCCCACCTGACCCCTTCTGCTGCACCACTGGCCGAGCCAACACTGGGGAAGGAGCAGCGGGTGGGGCAGCAGGCCGCCCAGCCAGCAAATGCTTCCCTGTGCACCTGAGCCGGCTGGTTGCTCTTGCTCTTCCCCCTGCACATGCGCACGTGCCTCCCGCCGGCCAGCTGATTTTCAGTACTCTGCAGGGGGTGTGTGCATGCGGGAGATGGGTGACAATGGGGGGTCATGTGTATGCATGGGGAGGGCGTGGCACTCCTGCTCTTCTCGGAAAGAGCTCTGTTACAGTCACATACACACACTCTCATATATTTAAACTTAGTAAAAAGTGAAAAGACATGCAGAGGAATCGAGGGGCTGAAGACATCAAGAGTGAAGACAAGGAGCTGCGCGTTAACCCAGCAGGAGTGGGAAAGATTTTGTGGGCATTACTTGTGGCTCCACCCTCTCCCTTCCTAGCTGGGCAATGGAGCAAACTGCACACAGCTGGCAGCATGACTTTCACTCGTCTTTTTCTGGGTGTGGGATTTCTGCTTGTAGGCACTGGCAGCAGGTCAAGGCAGAAGCATGGGGGAGGCAGGCAATCCCGACACCTGTGCTGGTGCTTGTTAGTGGGGCGGCCAAAGGCAAGCTGAGAGATATTGGGATGGAGTGCTGCGGACACCCCTCGCTCTCCCCTTTGGCATGGAGGGCACTGTTCCCCCCACGCTTCCCCACCCTGTGCATGTGTGTGACCTCCAGGCCCAAAATGGGCCACATGGGGGAGCAACACGCATGCATGGCGGGGTCGCACGTGCACATGCGCAGAGACAGCACGGGGGTGGGGCACATGGGGAGCATTGTATTATGGATGTGGGCACATGTGCACCCAACCCCCCGTGCTCCCCCCGCACACAAAGGCAAAAAGGTTTGCCATCACTGCCAGAGTCCAGAAGACAAGCTGACTGGAGTTTTCGGTGGCCTCCAGCCAGCTGCCACTGCTGGAAAATGGCTGGCAAAGAAGCCTCCAAGGCCACAGGCTGCTGAAAAGTACCAGCAGAAAAAGCTGCTGCCGTCACCACCATGTTCTTCGAGCATGTGCACCCCATTGGACTTGCAAGGCAATGGGATGCGCGTGCACGAAGAACATGGCAGTGACGAACATGGTGGCTGGGGCAAGCGAGTGGCGACCGGGGGACCGGTTCGGGGGTGTGACCAGCCAGCCATTGCCTCCGATTCGCGACCTTGGCCAAATTTCCGCCAACGGTTCACATGAACCAGTGCGAACCAGCTGAATATCACCTCTGCCTTAGTTCTAGTTTGGTTCTCTCCTTGATTAGTTGCCACCCATGGCTTCTTGCCCTTCTTGCCCTGCACGCAGGTATTTTGTCAATGTATACACAAAAGTAGCTTGGATTTCAATGCTGTGTCTACCATCTTGCCTCCTTTAATTCCCTCCATTTATAGATGTTTTGGGGCCTACATACAGTACAGGCAATGTTCTTAATGATGGCCATAGCTAAATTTTATTTTGATGCACAATATTAATGTTTATTGTATTCACCTGTGCCGCTGCTATGTATTTCAGTGGTTTCTACTTTCAGTGATTGCTTTCCACAATCATTCATCTGCCCTGCAATTTTGTAGATTCCACAAGTTCTGATCTCACAGAAGACCAACTGTGATAAAGTGTCCAAGGATGTCAGAGCTTTATGAACTTCCTTAAAAACGATTCTCTGCTTGCCTTATTGTAAAGGAATAAGAAGGGTGGAGAAACACAATGTAATTTAATAGACAACACGTAACCTGCACTGGACCTGTGGAACCTGTCCAGTTGGTCTGTGGGACTCTGTCCCTTCACCCCCTGCCCTCATGTGGTTATTATTTCTAGGCTTTGATATTTATGGCAGTTGCTAGAGCCCTCTGCTAGGCCACAGTGACCTTAGAATTAGGCATTTATAAAAAACAGGACAACAGATCTATGGAAATGTCAGGTCAGAACTGGATTGAGTCCCCTTGCAGCATGTATTCTAATGCTGAAAAAAAATCATAGTCCTCTCCTGCATGTAATAGAAAGTTTCCTTGGGAACTGTGATAGGGAATGTGACATAGATAGGAACAGACTGTTCTATTAGGGGAAGGTGCTATGGCGGTGGTAGAGCTCTCTCATTTTGCAATGAAATATATTTATTTTATTTTATTTTATTCTACTTTATTTATTTATTTTATGTGTTTCATCAATCATGTATTTGATAACAGATACAAATATAAACAAAGTTATGAATACATGAAATGGGTACGAATAAAAGGAAACATTAGGACAGGGACGGTAGGCATGCTACTGCGCTTAAGCATGCCGCTTAAAGACCTTGCGAATTGGGATGAAAATTAAGATAGCTTTCTCTCTCTCTTCCCACTTCCTTTTCTCCTTCTCTTTCATAAACACCCACATAAACATTTGGAACTGTTCCTGGCCCTCTACTTGAAAGAGTTGGGTCTCCTTAATTATGTATGATCATCACTGCAGTTAGATAGGGTAATGGCAGAGAGAAGACAGAAGGAAAAAGATGTTTGCTTCAGAGTTATTCATAACACGAATGATGTTTGGTTCATGAACTAAACATCACTTAAAATTGCATTGATATCTAAGCCCCCAACGTGGCATCTTTCAGTATCCCTATAGATACCACCCTAGGGTCCTGCCAGGCTCTTTGCTTTTCCCTTTTAACAGGATTTTTTTTTTAAAAAAAAAAAAGGAAGCTGACATAGTGCAAAACAAAGAACCAGCGG